>JASCZI010151073.1:113239-125068 GCA_036250425.1 Stylosanthes scabra | reverse complement strand
GATTATGAATTAGATGGTGTTGATTGGACAAAAGTAGAGTTTGAGGATAATCAAGTTTGTTTGGATCTCTTTGAGAAGGTAAAATGGGGGCATTGATTATTGCATTTTATTCTTGACATTATGCTCTTATAAAAAACAAATGTTAGGTGTTTTTCAATTTTCACATAATTCTCTGATTAATGTTGTCATTGTAAAAACTGTTGTAAATTTGCAGAAGCCTCTGGGGCTGCTATCTCTGTTGGATGAGGAATCAAATTTCCCAAGGGCCACTGATCTGACACTTGCTACTAAACTCAAGCAGCACCTCAGTTCTAATCCTTGTTTTAAAGGAGAAAGTGGCAAGGCTTTCAGTGTCCGGCATTATGCAGGGGAGGTTAGTAGCTACTCAGTATTTAAGAAGCTTTGGCATTAGTTTCTGTAAAGTCTACTTTTCTAGATCATAAAGTTCAACTTTATTATTCAATTCAATTCCTGAGCCTTATGGTGTGTGTAGGTAGAATATGCGCCAAAGAAGTGAATTTTGATTGTGTTTATGATTATACTAACAGCTTTTCTCAATTAGGTTACATATGATACAAATGGCTTTCTGGAGAAGAACCGAGATCCATTGCCATCTGGTTCCATTCAATTGTTGTCATCATGCAGTTGTGAACTGCTGCAGTCATTCTCCCATGTGCTTGATCAGTCTCAACAAACAAACTCCACACACTTAGGTGCTATGGAGTCAAAAAGGCAGAGTGTTGGTACAAAGTTCAAGGTAAACTTGCATCACTGTGTTATTTGGAAATAGATATTGTGGAGGATGAAGTATGGGGATTCAAGGAGTATACTGATAAAGGTACTGAATCTCTTGCTTTCTTTCAGGGTCAGCTGTTTAGGTTGATGCATCAGATGGAGAGCACTACACCACACTTTATTCGGTGTATAAAGCCGAATTCGAAGCAAGTTCCTGGCATATATGATGAAGACCTTGTCCTACAACAGCTCAAGTGTTGTGGAGTTTTGGAGGTTGTTAGGATTTCGAGGGCTGGATATCCTACTCGAATGACACATCAAGAGTTTGCCAAGAGGTAGTTGAGAAAATCTATTATGGTTTTTCAATTGTCATGAATGGTGGATTAATTTATGTTTCTGCATACAATTTAGGTATGGATTATTGCTTTCTGAGGCGAACACATCCTACGATCCGCTGAGTATCTCTGTTGCTGTTTTGCAAAATTCTAATATCCCCCCAGAAATGTACCAAGTTGGCTACACCAAACTGTATCTTCGATCAGGACAGGTATGTGAGTATTTTCTTCTTTTCTCTAGAAAACTAATTGAGTATTTTATATTAGTGCATGGAGTGGTTCTTTTGCTTCATCATTCCAGTGTTTTGTTTTTTGTTTAGGTTGGTGTACTGGAGGATAGGAGAAAACATATTTTACAGGGGATACTTAGTGTTCAGAGAAGTTTTCGTCGTCATCAAGCCCGCAGTACTTTTCGCGAACTCAGGAATGGTGCAACAGTTTTACAATCATGTAAGGCTGGCCTAACAAATTAGTTTTGCTTGGATCAAAAGTTATCTGCTGATGGATCTTGGTTGGAATTTTTGTAACTAAATCTTAGTTTCTATTTGGTTATTATATTACAGTCATTCGCGGAGAAAATGCAAGAAGGAAATATGGTGTTATGATGGAGTCCTCTATAACCATTTCTTCTGAACATGATCAGGCCATGGAGATCGAGGCAGCCACAGTAATACAATCTGGTTAGTTTCTTTCCTCTTTTTTTCTTCTGGGAGGGGCATTAAATATGATTTTCTTCTTAATAATTTTCTTTTCATGTAGCAATTCGCGGGCGTTTGGCTCGGAAGCATGCTAGTAGCCTTTGTAGGCCAAAGAAACATCATGAGAATTCGAGACATAGACGAAGGTCACGTACAAAGTTTCCAGAAGTAAAGGTAATTTTCACATTTTTCTATTTAGAAAACCACACTATACTACTACTACTAGATCATAATTGCATCTTTTCTTTAGCAGGATGTGTTGTCCAGAGAGCTGGCTCAGAACCTGCCTTCAGCTTTAGCAGAACTCCAGAAGCGCGTGGTCAAGGCTGAAGTAACTATAGAGCAAAGAGAAGACGAAAATTCTCAATTGAGGGATCAACTAAAACAGTTTGAGAGAAGGTGGATCGAATACGAGAATAAGATGAAATCAATGGAGGAGATGTGGCAAAGACAAATGTCTTCTCTGCAAGTAAGTTGAATTCAACATTAGTTTTTGGCAACCTTAATGCATAAGGTTTTGAAATTCAACTGAATTGATGCAGATGAGTCTTGTTGCTGCTAGAAAGAGCCTTGCCTCAGAAGCAGCCAGTGGTCAACATGCAAAACTTGATCCCATGACACAGTTTGGCTCTGATTCTGAAGATACTACTTCCATGGAATCTCGAACTCCTCGAACACCTGGCATGAGCACACCCTTGAAGTATTCTAGTAGTCTTTCTGAACTGGGAGCAGTAAGAGAGGTTAATAATGGTTGCACAAATTCTGCAGTCAGCAGTCTGGCAAGAGAATTTGACCAGCAAAGACATGTTTTTGATGAAGAGGCCAGAGCTATGCTTGAGGCTAGATCGGGTAAGAACGGTAATGTGAAATGTTATGATGAATATAAGAAACTTAAACGTAGGTTTAAGGCATGGAAGAAAGAATACAAGATTAGATTAAAGGAGATAAAAGCAAAACTTCATAAGAATCCAGAAACGGATAGAGGCCGGAGAAAATGGTGGGGGAAATTGAGTTCAAAAGCACATTCTCTTGCAAGGGAATAACCAAAAATGGTGTTGTTGAAGGCTTGATTAATTGTATATTTACCAATTTTGTTACACAGTAAAAGTTGTGCATAGTGTAGACTTGTATAGGTTGCATAGTTGTAATGGATAGTGTAGTTTGTTCATGTATATGTGAAACTTAGCTTCCAAAAGCTATTAGTAGTTAGTGTTCATATCTTCAATGTAATGATGAGGAAAAGAATGAAATTGTTCATATCCTTTACATAAACAATGTTGATCTTAAGAATCGAGTTTTTATGCTGCAACAGCCACATCACATCACATATGTAATTATCAGATTAAGCTATTTATATTAAACCATTTGACGACGGTCTTTCTTAAGATCTTAAGTTAACTTGGGATTCTTGTGCAAATTGATATGCTCTTATTTTTTCCCTATTTGATTTGGCTTTGTAATAGACTGAATTAAGAACTAATTTTGATCCTTAAGTTGAGTTTAAATCCCATTTAATAACAATAAGCACACTACTAATCCACAACTTTTATGATAACAACGTTACAACCTACACATTAGTTATCATGTCTCTTCATTCATTCACAATAGAAGCAAAGTACAATAAAGAGTGGCATGTTATTCTAAGAACCAGGCACAAACTTGGTGGCATAAACCCAAGCATTGTTAGCCACAGGGTTATCAAGGTGGTCCAAAAGGTTCTCCAGTGGGCCTTTACCAGTGACAATGGCCTGAACAAAGAACCCAAACATTGAGAACATGGCAAGCCTTCCATTCTTGATCTCCTTAACCTTGAGCTCAGCAAAAGTAACTGGGTCATCAGCAAGGCCCAATGGGTCAAAGTACTGCCCACCAGGATAGAGGTCATTGCCTTCTCCAACACCAGGAAGCCCATTGATGCGGAACCCTTCAACAAGGCCCATTAGGACTACTTGGAAGCCCAACACTGCAAGGATGCTTTGTGCATGGACAAGGTTTGGGTTTCCAAGGTAATCAAGCCCACCCTCTGAGAAGATTTGGGCCCCAGCTTTGAACCAAACAGGCTCCTTGAAGTCAACTCTGACCCACTTCTCAAGAACTTCTGGGGTGATGCAACCTAATGCTCCAAGCATAGCCCAACGCCCATGGATCACCTTAATTATTATTCCACAAAAATCTTTAGTTTCATTCTTTATAAATTTCTTGCAGAGAGACAAGTAAATTAATGACTCACAACTAAATATATAATTTTTATATAATGCTAAAATACCCTATTTTAACAATTTTTTTTTGTTATACAAAATTTTTTTAAAAATGTAAATTTTAGGATTTGCATAAAATTAAAGAAGAAACCTCAAGAGCCCTATTCTTGGCAAAAGCTTCAGGATCAGCAGATAAACCAGCAGTGTCCCATCCATAATCTCCAGGGAACTCTCCAGTCAAATATGAAGGCGTTTGAGCAGAAAAGGGTCCCAAGTATTTCACTCTATCTGGCCCATACCACAATTCATTCCCCTAAAACAATATCACAAATTAAACAGAAGCATGCACAACACTTCAAAACTGTTGCTAAGAGAAAGGAAAGGGGGGTATTTCAAAAGTGTAAGAATTACATACCATGGTGTATTTCCCAGTTCCCATGGAGACAACATCTCTGAGAGTGTTGGTGTTGGTTCCCTTTCCTTGGCCAAGGAAAGGTGTTGGCTTAACAACAGTGCTAGACAATGTTGATGCCATGAATGATGATGATGATGGTTTCTTCTTGCAAGAATTCTTATTAATTCAGAGATGAAACCTTAGTTAATTGCCTTAAAAAGAATGTGTGGTGTGTAACATCATATGTAGGGAGAGAGAGTGAGAGAGAGAGAATCATATAGATGTGTTTTGTGGTTGGCAACACTGGCAAGAGCTAGTGTTGCTGTTTTGGATCAACCAATGAAATGGCTTTAAAGGATTTTATGTATCTCCAACTCATATCTTTTTATCCACATATTATCCTTACCCAATAACATAGTATTTCACTATTGCACACTTCTTTTATTTCATTTTGTCTCTCTCTATATACCCATCATTATCCATCGTTTTCTCTTTTTTTTTTTTTTATCTTAAAAAAGAAATTATGTTTGCACCAATTTTATATATATTTATCACACTATATTACTTTAATTTCAACTAAATTCTCTTAATAATGAAAGATATAACACAAGTGTTAAAGTAAATTCATAAGGTTTACAAATTAATCCAATTTTTGTTTTTTATTCCTTTCAATCTCAATTTCATTATTTTCCAAACAAAGTTATTATTAATTTAATTTTTTGAGCATTGTCTCTTAATAAATAGATTGCAAATACATTGAAAATTTTAACTATTTACCTTTTCAATCACGCACCTATATAGTGATATAAACCATAATTTGTTAGCAAGGAACTAAGGATCACCTAATTAATGGGATAAATTTAGAATATGGAAATCAATTATATTATAAACAATTTTATTAAATAATTAAGTAAAATTATTAGCATTGCGGGGATAGCTCAGTTGGGAGAGCGTCAGACTGAAGATCTGAAGGTCGCGTGTTCGATCCACGCTCACCGCATGAAATTTTCCTACTTAAATCTCTTTTTGATTTTTTTTAATTCATCGCCGTTTTCGGTGTGTGGGTAAAACCGTAAAAACAGTAGACACTTGTTGGCTTCTTCTCCCTGACTCGTGCTCACACACTTTCTGCTGCTCTCATTCTCAGGTCACCTTTTAATCCCTTCTCTCTTTCTTTTAAGCAAGCTTCAATTGTTGTAATGCATGTCTCTAATTAGGGTTGTAAACAATTGGATTCAACTACCCATGCTATATTCCCCTTCAAACCTTTTATTTTTTTCTCCTTTTGATATCATTGAATAGCTCGTCTCGGGTGTGTTTCTTGCTTACTATCCTCTCATTGTTGTTCAACTAGCGTGTTTTTGGGTGATTGAATAACAGATTAGGAAGAACCATATCCTTAAATAATCGCGGGTAAGTTTTATTTTTTAGCTAATATTCTTCAACCCTCTTGAATCTCAAATGTTAGTGGAAGAACCAATTGCTTGCTAGACTCACTGAAATTCTTTGCCCCTTGGCATTGTTTTTCTGTAACAAGGGTTTTTTTTCTTCTTATTATTTGTATTATTATTATTGCAATTTAATGTTGGTAAATGGCCAGGTAAAGAAATTTAATTTTATTATTGTTAGTAATTATGCTTTTCAATGAGTCTATTAAAGAAAGGTTTTAGTTTTTAGCATCTCTAGGGTTAGTGCAATTACTCGTGCCTTTGATGTCTGAGTTAATTGCTGACAAAGGTAAGAGTTAGTTTGCTCATGCAAGAAATTTTGGGGTGTGTTCATTTTTTTCTTCTTTTCAAGTGGTGACTTTTGGTTACTTTTTCAGGTAAAGTTGTATGTTTGAAGGGTGAATTAAAGAATAAACTTGTTACCTTCGTTTTCTTGTTCTAACCCTATGACTGATTGGGGAACATGGACGTTTGTTTCTGTTTATGTTAGATTAGAACTGGGGGAGAAAAGAAAGAAAGACAGGAAAGAGAGGAAAGAAAGAAAGAAAAAACAAAAGCAATGTTTGTTGATGCAGAATTACAATGATAGAGAAGATATTTGAGAGACCAGATGCTCTTCCCATTTCTCTTATCAATTCTATTTATACTGATCAAAATAACTATTCAATTGTATCTAACTCATGTTAGTGGAATCCTATCACAATATGCACCATATTTTTGGTTTATCTTACATTAGTTAATTAGATTTGTTGCTTCTTAGTTCCCGTTTAGCGAACCCAATTGCTGGTGAAAATGATATCCCATATAGGTTGCTACAACTTGGTTAATGCATTCTGCAATCAGGAAACAACATAAGCATATAATTCAACTGTTTTTTCTTGATTCAACTGTAGCATATGTTTATATGTGTGTGCATGTGCGTGTATGTTATTCTAGTTGAATTATTGCTGCTGTATCAACACTGACTTCTGATATATGTATGGTCAGGACAATGTTTCTCAAAGTGCAGCTTTCATGGAACGTCATAATTGCAGCAGAAAACTTGCAACCAGAAAGCCTGATGCTTCAGAGGGCAATCATCATTCGTCTTCTGAGTGACTTTGCCGCGAAGAAGGCTTCGAAAGATCTTGGATACTTTCTTGCAGTCATGTCACTGGAGAGAATCGGCGAAGGAAAAGTTAGACAACACACCGGGGATGTACTCTTCCCAGTTGTCTTCAATGCCCTTACCTTCAAGATTTTTAAGGGTGAGGTTCTAGAAGGTGTGGTCCACAAGGTTCTGAAGCATGGTGTCTTCATGAGATGTGGTCCTATTGAGAACGCCTATCTGTCGAACTTAAAGATGCCGGATTACCGTTATGTCCCTGGTGAGAACCCCTGCTTCATGAATGCCAAAATGTCCAAGATCAGCAAAGATGCTACTGTTCGCTTTATGGTGATTGGTACTAAGTGGCTGGAAGCAGAGAGGGAGTTTCAGGCACTGGTAAGTCTGGAAGGCGACTACCTAGGACCAGTTTCGACTGTCGATGTGTAGTTAGGTTTCTGACTGTTGATGTGTAGTTACTTAGTTCTTGAAAGCAACATATGAACAATGTTCGACATTGTTGATGTTAATCCATGATGAACAAATATTAAAATGCAGGATAATTGATGTGTTTTGAATTTTGATCATATTACAGTGACAGCTTGTGTGAATATTTTTCTACTGTCAAATCTTTGCATGAAAGAATTGTCTTTTGAAAGAATTGAAATTATAGAATTCATTTATATTTTGTTTGGACAATACAAGGGACTTATTTTTGAACATACAATTGTCATTTATATTTACAAAGGAATCCATTTAAATATGATTTAGCAGTTTCATCAGTTCAATAATAGTTTCAGATGTTGATTAATCAAGTATAATAATTCATAATTATACATGTAAATCCATTATTTTGATCAGTTTTAGCCATGCAAATCCATAATTCAGGACACTCAAGTTTGTGTAATGAAGTCAAAGGTAAAATTAAAGTGGCCGTCACAACGAAAATAAACGGCAACAAGAAACAATATCTACAATCAAGAGTTTGGAACTTTGGATATTAAGAAGGTAACTTTAAATAAGATTTTGCCCTAATACTACCTCTAACCCAAAACTTGGAGGAATCTTAGTAACAAAACAAACAAAAGGAAATAAACTACTCCCTGTATTCTGCTTAACTAGTTTTTCCTTAAACTCAAAGGAAGATGTTACTAGTGCACAAAATTTGACAATACATATACTTTTCTGTACAAGGTAATGCACCTAATGATTCATAATACAACAGCATTTATGTATAATATAAGTCCTGCTGAAATCGCATATAACCGTGTGTTCACTGTTCACCTTCTTAGTGCTCCATAGTTTTTAGTCACCTGCAATCATGATGAAAAGGGTTAGTTCAAAGAAATCACAAACTCCAAAGATTAGGATGTAAAATCAGAAGCTACAACCTTGAAATGAAAATTTTCAATATATCCCAAATTTTCATTTCTATCTGCCCTATTATATTACTCACAGTCTCACGTACCAAACTCACCCTAACGGCCACCTACCAAATGGATTAGCAAATTACAAGGGTTCTCGTCTCTTCATACAAATATCTTGAATGGGAAGAGTAACATATATTCTATCAGAAACAAATCAAGAGAAGAAGGGAGGGCACAAACCCGAGGTTGAGACTTATTTATTCTCTTTCTGGCATCGTCATCGTCGTCGTCGTCGTCGTCATCATTGTTCATTAGCATTCTATGGATTGTCGAATTATCAGATTTCCTTCCACGCTTAGACGACTGTGTAGATCCTCTACCTCTTCCCCTTGGAGCAGCCCTTTTTCTTCCTGGTAGATTGGGTTCATTTTCCTATGCAATGAGAGACAGGAATTCAGCAAATTACAATCCCATGCAAACTTAAAACTGTCAGGATGCTTATATCATACTGGCAGTGACTGAATTGAAGAACCTCGAAAACACTTCACATTTAAGGGAACTGCAAATTAAGGAATTCGATAAACCGTGAATTGGTGTTGGACCATACCAAACTGTCACTTGAAGCAGAGTCCAAATTGTCCCCATCATCAGCTGCGCTTTGGATTGCGGTTGCAGCAGCAACTGATGCAGACCTGCATTATGTCAATGAAACCTTTCAATCATTAAAATCTAAGATCAAGGCAACCATCACTGGAATATCAAACTTCGGGTATATTTTTATTAAAAAAAAAATTAAAAAAAAATTATCCTGCTTTAGATTATTTTCTTTCTTGTGTCCTAAAACACCTTGTCTACATTAGCCAACTTACATGCCAGAAAAAAGAACACATGAAGAAACACAGACATAAAAAGAATAACCTAGTAGGAAAATTAATATTCTGACACAAGAAAAAGAGACAGGCTAATCTCTGCTACACCCGCTTTTTCAGGCATAATTATTGGTGTATTCATATCTCAACAAGCAGTTAAAAAAGGGGTCTATTCCCCTCAAGACATAGTATTCAATTAAAAAAGAGTCCTAACCTTTGAGATGTACGAAATGCTCCATCAAGAGTTGTCTGCTTCATTGTGTTAGAACCTCTGCCTCTGCCCCTGCCCCTCCCTCTTGTTGGGTTTTGAGAAGCAGAAGAGGACCCTTTCCTACCTCTAGTGCTTGGCTTTGAGGTGGATATTTGCATGGTATCGTCATCATCACTAAAGGAAACAGCAGGTCCAGTTCCAGAGGTGCTTCTGCCTTGAAAATCCTAGGAGTCAAAGAGAAAATGGCTAAGAATAAAGTTTTTGAATAACATTGGCTGCCCATAACCTAGCTTTTCCATCACTATTGCAATAGTTCCATATGATATGTTGGGTTTACCTCCATTGACTGATCAGCATAAGTGAGCTGTGAGGGTTCCTTGGATCGTGTGGATCTTTCTTTGACACGCTCCTAGAAGAAAAGAGAGAACCGACACAATAATTATTAGCACAAAAAACGTATGTTTCATCAATCAAATGCCACTGTGATCCATACTGACACATACTAAGGGCACAATAATTGCAATACTGCAAAGAAAATTGTGATTGACAGAGCCTGAAGTAACATCAAGGCCTTCACCCCAAGGCCATGTGAACAACAAACATGTAAGTAAGGAAGCTTCTAACCTCTAAGCACTCTCCAACTTTAACAATTAAATCTTCCTCATCAAACTTCATGGTATTTGAATCCTTAGCAATTTTGTTCTGCAGAAGCACAATAAATCATCAATGAGAAGGAGTATGACATGAACACAAATGGATGAGAAGAAGAGACACGGTGGACTACAATGTGAACAAGATCCTAAACATAGCAATATCAAAGACCCAAAGGCATATGGCATTTAAAGGCAAAACGGAATCCTCACTCTTGTTTCATTAATATTGCTTTGTACACACACATAAAATGCATTTTTGTCATCCTTGTTCACAAAATTGTGTAATGCAATATCCAAATCATTGACAGGAAGTATCTCCATTTTCTGCAAAACCATTAAACGTAAGATGTATTAAATAAAAAATAAAATAATAAAACAAAAAATCGAACATGTCTGGTACAGTGGTACTATACAACTAGCAAATCAAGCTTAAACTAAATAAAAAGGAACCTAGGTCAGGTTCCCAATCAAATTAAGAAATATGCGAGAGGATTTCAGTGATATCTTGTTTCTAATTACGACTGTTTTAATTTTTCGGTCATCAAATCCTTAAAATTTTTCATAGCAAAATTCAAGAAAGTTAGAATGTGGGAATACTGAATAGAATAAAAAACACTGTATATAACTAGAGCATGCAAAGCATGCACAGAGCATATAAGGAAAAATCAAAATTATTAAAGTACTAAGTTTTTAAATACCAGATTATTTTCAGCAACCAAAGCCTCTATGTTCTGTTGATTTAATTCTTCTGGACGAAGTCGTTCAGACTCATCAATTTTACCTACAAAAGGAAAGTAACAAACTTTGTTCAAGCCTTTTTAAGGTTAAAAAAAATGACATTATCAATGTCAAATAATTTCACTTATCTAAAGCAGGAAAAGAAAGGGGAAAAAAAGAAAGAAAATAAATATGCATTACAGCTAAAAAAATTTATCAAGAATCACTTTGAGAACAATAAAGGATGCCTGCATTGAATAGTGTAATTGGAGGATACTTCATCACATTAACTATGAAAGCAAAAACTATTCAAATTACCTTCACCCTTGGCCTTTCTTGTAGCCTTTGAGAATATAAGAATATCTTGTGGGTTTGCAACCTGATATAAGGATAATAGATCGACATCACTAAAACAATGTTCTAGCAAAATGGGCATTAGCACACTAACTTAGAGTCTTAGAAAGAGTGATAGAAATCAAATACCTTCCCCACATATTTTTGTCCAAATCTTTGAGGATTTATAGTCATAAATCCAGAGTAATCTACCTGCAAATTGTAGAAGTCATCCCAAGAAACATTGTTTAGTATGTAATGGGACTAGATGCAGTTGAATAAGAATGTAAAAATAAAATGAACTCTATACCTTTTGAAAGATTCATGAATCCAACTCCATGTAATAAGAATGTAGTTTAATAAAATGAAAATTACTATTTTTCCTAGAAGAAAAAGTGTGACAAAAACTAGTACACTTCTAGAAGCAATGAATTGCAGATCAGTATTCATAGTAGATGAGAAGCGAAACAGGAGGAAGTGCCTCAAATACAGAAGTGATATTGAAGATTCACTGTACAGTATATAAGTTACCTTGATGCGTATTAATGGAAGCTTGAGTTCTTCCCTGTTGACAGCCTTCTTCCTAGATTTCTCTATCAGCTTCACCACCTAAATAATCTTTTATTATCAAAATACCGTTGCTACACATATGATCAATGGTCCAAAATACAAAAATATTTGGGGAAACTAAAGCTATATTTGTTTCAGATATGCCAATTTATATCACAAGTTCACGACAGACTAGGCATATTTAATCCTAAAGTATCCACCAAGAAGAACAAAATAG
>JASCZI010151073.1:88839-103681 GCA_036250425.1 Stylosanthes scabra | reverse complement strand
GCCTAGCATATCAACGATATAATCGGTCGATATCTTGCCATTTGAGAACCTTCCTGTTGGGGTGTGGTTAGGGAAGTCACAGCCATAGGGTAAGTGATCTGCACGAAAGAGGGTGGGGAAGCCATTATTGTTTCCTGAATCAATCGCTGAATCACCAAAAGCAAAAATTGCGGACAGTTTGTTAGTGGTATTTGAAGATCCAGTGCTTATAGAAAATAGTAACGACAAGAAGGAGGAAAAAAGGAAGAGGAATGTTGGGGACATTTTGAGTATTATTATTACGGTTGTGGAAATGGGTGAGTTCAGAGGACAGAAAAGAGAAAGAACTTCACGAAGTGAATGAGGAAGAGTGTTCTTCAAACTCTACAACCACCTCTAGCTCTATCAATGACTAAAATACAAAAACTAATTAACAAATGTTTGTTACAGCTCTATATATATAGGTACGGTAGTTTGGTAAGGGACTTGGTCAAGTCAACAAGCTCACTAACTATTTTCTTAACTAACTAATTAAAACTAATTTGTTTACTACTACTGTAAACTATACATGTAATCAATTCTGTTACAGGTCACACTCTTTAAAAAAAATTGAAAACTGAAATGAAGTTAAAGAGAAAAAGAAAAAAACACGTAATGCATTTAATGGCATGCACAAGAAAAAAAAAAGTGAGTAAGATTGTAGGTTGAAATTTTAGTGTTGTATACGGGAAAAAAATATAAATATATACGCATACTCACGGCTTATATTAGAATTGAGATTATGTGGACCTAACTCAACCCCAAAAACTAATTCATGAAGTGAGGATGCCTCATACTTATATTCACTCACGAATCTATATTCATAGATATAGATATGCGACTTGTAATAAGATACATACAGTAAAACCTAGACCTAAAAGAATGAGTTCATATATAACCTTCTTGATGGTTTAGCATGAAAATATAAATGAGGTTGACATCTTACATACATGTTTAATTAAGATATGCTTTTTTGGTCAACATCTTTTTTTTTGTGTGTTCGTCAACATCTAATTAACACATGTGAAATGCCATTTTGTTTGATAGTGTTAGTCACATGTCACCAAAAAAGGAAACTAAATTCTATGTAAAACTTTTTTCTTTTAATCTCTAATTAGCTTGTTCACTGTGACCAAAAACAATAAAAATACACACAAGCAATGGTACTTGAGAACTTAATTCCTTTCTGGGCCCTATGCGTAAACAGGCCTTGGATGCTAAATATATTTTAATTTCCCCAGGTACCCTTATTTCAGCACATGGATGATCTGGTCTTGGAAAACATTTGTGACCGTGTGAAGTCCCTTGTATTC
This sequence comes from Stylosanthes scabra, assembly GCA_036250425.1. Lineage (NCBI taxonomy): Eukaryota > Viridiplantae > Streptophyta > Magnoliopsida > Fabales > Fabaceae > Stylosanthes > Stylosanthes scabra. The sequence continues at coordinate 102,350 of JASCZI010151073.1, read as the reverse complement.
ACAAAGGGAGAAACAGTAAGCTCTATATTCTTCATTCCATTGCATGAATTAATTAAATGGGACACATTATGCAAATAGTTAATTTTAGACAATGAAATTATGTGTAGATCACTAGAGAGGGCGATCCAGTTCAAAGAATGCTATTTGTTGTAAGGGGCCACCTTCAAAGCAGCCAAGTCCTAAGAGATGGGGTCAAGAGTTGTTGCATGTTAGGCCCCGGGAACTTCAGCGGTGACGAACTCCTCTCTTGGTGTCTAAGGAGGCCGTTCATCGAGCGCCTCCCGCTGTCCTCATCCACATTAGTCACACTCGAAACCACCGAGGCGTTTGGCCTTGAAGCCGAAGATGTGAAGTATGTGACACAACATTTTAGGTATACTTTTGTGAAGGAAAAAGTGAGAAGGAGTGCGAGGTATTACTCACCAGGGTGGAGGACTTGGGCTGCCGTGGCTATTCAATTGGCTTGGAGGAGATACCGGCACCGGTTGAGTTTGACTTCGTTGTCCTTTATTAGGCCTAGAAGGCCTGTGTCAAGGTGCTCTTCCATGGAAGAGGATAGGCTTCGCCTATATACGGCCATGTTAACTTCACCAAAGCCTAATCAAGATGATTTTGACGTTTGATGATGATGACGACGACAATATGTATGTACGTGGATGTTGACTTTGTTGCTAATCTAAATCTAAATTAATATGAAAGGCAAACAGGAAGAAATATTGTAGTTTCTTTGCTTAGTTCCTAAACAAGATTTGAAATATATTATGTTTTAACCAATGTTCTAAAAATTGGATTGGGTTTATGGATTTTAGTGCGGTATAAAAAGGGAATAAAACCGATCAATTAAGAGAAATATTTTTTAAGGGTTGATTGTCAAATTACTTTTTGAAGGATGAGTCTTTAATTAAATACGTTTCTAAACAATTTTATTAATTAAATTAATTTTTAAAAGTTAAAAAAATTCATTATATTTATTTTTTTGTTATTCTATTAATAATTTTTAAAATGATTGAGTACATAAAACGTTAATTTTAAATTTTCTAGAAATTCATATAATTGATAAAAAAAAATATTATTATTTGGACTAAATGATAAAATATTTTAGATCGAACATATACGAGAATGGATGGATGCATTTTTTTTGGTTAACAAACGGGGTGGATGGATGCATCTTTGAAGGACTAAAATACCGAGAAAAAAAATTGGTTACAGGGTTTTGTGGAAGCCCAAATTAGGTGAGTTATTGATTGAGTTAACTTTGTTTATGTTGGGCTGAAAATGTGGCCCATAAGCTCAAAAATAACGTGAGTTATTGATGATTATTATTGGCATTATTGCAAAAGGCTCCAAGGGTTTATGGGTGTTGTTCTTCTCCCGAACTTATCACGAATCCATTGATTGCTGCTGGGTTGGCTGTAGGGCTTGCTTCTATTGGACCTGGGTTGGTCAAGGCACTGGTGTAGGGCAAGTCGTAGAAGGGATTGCGTGACAACCAGAGGCAAAGAGAAAAATATGAGATACTTTATTGTTTAGTCCAACTCTTATAGAAGCATTAATAATTTATGGACTAGTTGTAGTATTAGCACTTTTATTTGCGAATCTCTTTATTTTACTCTTAAAAAGTACAAAAATACAAATACATATCTCTTTTTGTGTACTTTATTTGCTCTCTTGCTTTTTAGAATTATAGCATTCGGGGATATGGGTGTGCAAATCCAATCCGGACTGAACAAAATCAATGGACCAAACCGAAAAAATCGAAAATCGAAAATTTGCATTTTCTGCTAATTTTGACTGATTTGGTTTGGTTTTTGATTTTGTTTCCAAAACTTGAACCAAACCAAATCGAACCGTTAAATGTAATGTTTATATCATAATATTTTAGAAATACCACTGTCTAATTTTAATATTATACACAAGCCCAGCTAAAACCCCTAATTTAAATGAAACTCAATCTCGCTTCTCACCCTGAAATCTCACACACATGACACACACATCGTCGTTCTCCACTTATCTTCTCTGCGAATCATACCTAGTTCTCTCTGGTCTCCACTGTCTCAACGACTCAGCCCTCTCTATCCCTACCACACTACTGTCGTTACCAAGGTTGTTACGAACACACTCAGTGATTCATTCTTATTTTGTCTTTTTTCCATTTTTTGTCTCTTCTCATCTTTAGATTTATTGTCTTCTTTGCATTTCTCTATTAAGGCGTCAACCACAAGCCCTTTTTTTTTTGTCTTTTTTGTGTCTCTTGTTATTTTTTCTTTCTTGTTTTTCCCTTTTCATTAAACGCATTATTTTCTCTTGTTCAGCTCCAGATTCATGATGATAATAATGTTTTTCTCAATCCAAATCCGACCACGTAACAGGATTATTAACATGTTATATATGCACATAATCATAGTAACTCACATATTTATTTGTCACAATTTTAAAATGTTTAGGGACTAGATTAGGGTTTTAAAATCAATAGGATGAGCTTAGCTTGTTCATTTGACAAATGGTGAAAGATTGAATCGGATATTTATTAAAAAAGAGAAAGAAGAAACACATGAAAAAAATGAAAATTTTCTTGGATTTAATGATTAAAAAAAATGAGTTGTCTACCTAATATTTCTTTAAAAACATCATAAGTACGTCTGTAAGTAATAAAGTTTAGGACAAATTAAACTCACATAATTTAATTAATTAACTAACTCCTATTCTGTAATAATATATATGTACAATGCACATGCATGCGGCTTTCTGGTAATTGGAAAAATAATGGATCATATCGTATGGCATTACGTTCTAAGACACTACTGACAAGAATGTACATAACATTATAACAATGCATACGAATTAATATGATGGGGACCAAATGCCAGAACAATGCTTTAATTCAATTATTCAATTGTTAATATATTACTAAATTAAAGTTAGTAATGATTATAGAGATGAATTATTTCATCATAATATATAATTGCTTTTAAAGTCTGCATAAGACAAGATCCATCAATTATTCTATTGCTAATTCTATATATATATATATATATGCAGTGAAAACATGAGGTATTGAACTAATTTGGGAAAATATCAAAAGATTTGAAATGCAAACTACTATGAGGTATTGAACTAATTTGGGAATATCTCAAAAGATTTGTGACATTATTAGTGGTATATTGTGACATTATGAGTCGTAATATAATTTGTTTAGATCACATATTACTAGTAGCTAGTAATAATCTTTTAAAAGGTGTTGTTTATTTATTAAATAAGATTTAGACTAAAACCAATCTTAGGTATATCTAGGTTAGATTGAAGAACCTGATAGAATACTATCTAGCCAACAAATATTCTCCAATACATGGCCGTATATATATAAGGTGTCTCTATCAAATAACACCATGAATATGAAATATTAAAAGCAACTTTGAATTAGGCCAAAATCAAGTTGTCTCCATTTTCTTCACTAGTAGTCAATTATATATATACCTTGCTAGAGAATACTAGAAATTAAAATAGACCACACATACATACACACATATACATGCATGGTTTATTGTGTACGTATAATAATAATAATAAGCTAGGAAAATTTTCAAATTTACCAAAAATTATGGTATATTTCAACATTATTAATTATTGATTTTAATTAGAAAATATATTATATATATAAATTAAAATCAACGACTAAAATAATTGAAATACTTTTTTTTAGTATATTATATAGGGATGCATATTATTATTATTATTTAATTTAGTATTTATTTAAAATAGGATGAGGAAAATACAATACAGGTAATGCTATTTGAACAAGTGATTTTGGCCAATCAAGTGTAATCAAGTGATTTATTTCTATGCTAAATAGGATATTAGTTGATGAAAACTATTTTTATAATCTAATCAATACTCGTCACAAATTAAGTATCTAAAAATAAAAAAACACATTATAGTATATAAATAATATTTCCTATTATATATGTTGTTGGCCCGATACTTCCGCATTCCGCAGTAGGGGCATTTTATTGAAATAAAGGTGAATTCTAGTAAATCATCTCTAAAATAGAGGATAAGTTACTCCTATGATTTGTTTAATTTCTATTGGTTCATAAAAGATGATTTAGTATGGTTAAATTTAACCCTTTGGTTATGCTAACCCAAGTTATTAATTATAATTAGATCTTTTAATTTTAACAATTAATCAAAATTTCAAAATAAGCCCCAAATTGTAATTTCAATACTTGTTATCACTATAAGTTAACAGAAAATTACAAATTAAACAACTATATCCCTCCACCAAGTGAATCACATCCAACTATAACAACTTACTACACTCAATATCACCGAACATGTGAAATCAAATATAATGAAGATGGTTACTGTTATTAGAATTTTTTTTGTAAAAGCAATTATTGTTATTAATTTTGAGTTTGTCATGAAATTAGATATGATGAACGAAATTAAAGTGAGGTGTCATTTGCTAGAGGTTAGGATTAATTAACAACATATTGGTGCATTATTGCGTTTGCATATGTATGTATTTGAAAAAATGGATACATAAGGAGTACGTATATGTTGTAGATGAAAGGGTTTCAGAGTACGTTCATGGATGGAATAAATTGGGTTTTAGTTTAAAATTACATAGTTAATAAAAAATTACAAATTGGGGCTTGTTTTAAAATTTTGGTTAATTGTAAATAGAGTATAGCTATGATTAATAGATTGAAGTAATATAACTAAAGTAAAGTTTTAGCTATATCAAATCACCTCTTATGATCCAATAGGAATGAAACAAATCATAACGGGTAACTTACCCTTTATTTTAGAGGAAATTTGGTAGCATTCACCTTGAATAAATATTTCATCTTGTAATATTAAAAGGCCGAAAATTTGATTTTTGAAATGAAAAAAAAAAATTTACTTGAAATGAACCATTTTTAAAATTCCAAACCAACCATTTTATCGTTAATATATGTCTTTAAAAAAAAATAGTTACACGCGTGTTCCGCAATGGATATTTACTAGGTAGGGTTTAATTTGGATGTAAGATCATCCAATAAAAATTTGGATATTCAATACATAGTGGTGTCGAATATGTATTGAATATCCAATAAAGATGATTACATGTGCATTTGATTATTTAACGTCGTGTTAGTAAAAATAACTTCATTTTTTATTGGTTTCGTGATTGATTATCCTTTAAAAAAATGGATATAATTACATGACTGTGTAGAAATATTTTACGATATCAATACATTAAAATTAAACTCTCTATCCTAAGTAAAAAAAATCTCAAATAATCTTGGATATGTATATTATGTATGTATGGATTGAAAATGTAAGTAAGTATTGGACTTAGGGGAAATGGGGCGGGGCGGGACGGGGGATGCCTTCTGGTTCCCCGTCTTCGCTCCCTAAATCTCTCGCCGTCGTTCCCGTCTCGTTCTCCGTCATAGGGGAATTTTCGGTCCGTTTCTATTTTTCGTGGATTTTCCATTTTTCATGGATTCCATATTCCTCATTTTTCTTGATAATTTAATTTTAATGGATATTTTAATAAAAATGAATAAAAAACTAAAAATTAGTACAAAAACCTTAATATATAGTGAAACATCATTTAAATATATCTTGTTTAAAATAATAAATTATTTAAAATTTAATATTATATTAAAAAAATAAAATAATACAATATAATAAAATGTAAAATGACTAAAAAACATATACTATAAATTATTAATAAGATTATTTAAGACATATCAAATTATTTGAAAATTTTCGAAATGTAAAATTATATAAAATACTACAATATATATTATCTAAATAAAAATATTTTAGTATTAATTACCCTCCACAAAAAAATTTCCCTCCTTTAATTCCTATTTGAGACGTTAAAAATTTAGGTGGCATGAAAAATTTTGACACCCTAGATGTACATAAATAATATCGCCAGTTGATGGCGTTGTCAACTTCAGTATGACTTGGCATATACCAAAAAGCATGTTATGGATGAATAGATAATGTAAAGTGTAGCAATACATACATAAAAATTGATGAAGAAACAAACAAAAAGGATGAAATTGCTAAGAACCTCAGTTACTCACACTCATTCTTCAATGGGACCATTGTGCCTCGTCCTTGTCGCCCTTCACGCCCACTTCCCTTAAATCAATCTAAACTTTACTTATACTCTTACTTAATAAAAGTGAACGCTAATTAATTATATTACTTTTACAATTAAAAATCTTTATTTAATCTATAAACACTTTAAAGTACTTGTAAGTGCTAGCTAATGAAATTTTAGTTATATAATATCCTAAAAGATAATCACTAAATTAGTCATTATATATCTATATATAAATATGCACTATTTTATATATTTTTTAATTTGTATTTTATATTTTATTAATATAGAAAAATATGAGTAATTAATTTTTAACGTGCACGTTGGATGTGTCATGTGTGACACCATTAATATTCTTTCCCATCCTTTGTTGCTATTATATTTTGAATTTAGCTGAAATTGGAACTTTTATTTTTTCTAAATAAATATATTATAAGTTTAAATTTTATATATTTTTATGATTTTTTTAATTAATGATTTTAAGGTATGTTCTTAAAATTCATATTATTGACTAAATTCTTATATTTTTCTTAATTAATTTTTTTACCTAAACATGCAAACTTAACGTCCTTGAATTAATACATTATTACTTGCATATAGTCACCCAAAAAAATACATTACTTGCGTATGAAAAGCATGTTTATTACCAATATTAAATGGCAGACCTGCGTTTTTTGAATTTTGGTTTCTCAAATAATTTCCCAAGTCCAGGTTGACAGCTTTATAGTCCATTTAAGATGCACGAGTGATAAGATTATTAATTAATAATTCTATTTTATTGTTATATTTTAAAGATCATTAATTCTCATAACACGTACGACGGACCCTATATATATAATTAGTTATTTTGGAAATCATTCATATGTGTGAAAATATATATATATATATATATATATATAAACATTGGGCTTTTTTTTGCTTGATTAACTCTTTTCTCTCATCATACTTAGACTAGCTACAAAAGGAAGAAAAACAAAATTTCCCATTAACCTAGGGCACGCTCGTATGACGAGTTAAATTCAAAATCAGCATTATTTCTTTCACATGTATTTACATTCATTTTCTTCTGTGATATATATATATATGGGTAATGTTTTAGGGACAGCAAGTTATTAATTTTTTTTCCATAATTAGTTGTTAATGCTTAAAAATATTAGTTAAAATTATAATATATATTAAGTTGTTAAACTATAGAGATATATTAGATAATTAGTTAAAAATATTGACTAATATAAATTTTCAAACAAATGTTCTTAATTTCAACATTTCTCTTATATCAACATACATACACACTCTATGTAATCTTAGTTACTTAAAACTCTCAGGGGAAAATTGAGATAAGACAGGTGACATTATATATATTTGTTCCAAGATTGATGATTGTGACGGTTGGACCCATAGAGATAGATCAGAATCGGATGGTTGGTAGCTTTCAGATGGCCTATATAAAAGTTCATATAAATGTGTAATGTATTATACATTATGGAAAGTTATTTAAATGTAGACATAAATTGATACGCATATAACAAATTTTATTATAATAACAATTTTAATTTTTATATTTTACAATTAAAATAGAATATATAAATATAATTTTTCACATATTTATAATAAAATTTATACCGAATAAACCCCATATATTATAAGTGCGTATTACTTCCATAATATATATATATTTCATGTTTCAGATCATATTACTAGCTAAGCAGTGTTTATCTCAACTTCAATATTATGTACAACTTGAATTAATTTTCATTTTTATTATTAAATTTATGTAAAAATAATAAAACTTGAATTAATTGAAAAAACAAGTAGTTTATAACTTAACTAAATAAAAAAGTTACAATTTTTTTTAAATATTATTTATTATATATCATATATAATATGATAATCAAATAATTAAAAAGAACAACCAATATGTGTAGAAGGACTACATGTTTTTTCTTTTAACTTGATTATTCAAAAATCTTATTCTCTTGGAATTTATCGACAAATTAAAGACCATTTTTTGTGATAAAAGTTCTAATATTATCTCATAAAATTACTTTTCTTAAAAATTTAAATTGATATAATATATAACACATGTCATGCAATTTATTCAACCAAATTCTTTTATACGAAGTATACAAAAACAAATTAAACCCAATAATATATGGTTATAATAATAAAAAAATACAAGAACTATGATTTTTCCCTAGCTAATAATCAACTAATATATATGAGGAGTATTACATAATCATCAGCACAATTTATTTTTTCTAACATTTAGTCAACCAATATATTTTTATTAGTTAATATAAAAAAATTAAATATATATTAAAAAAACAAAATGTATGGTTGCATTGATTAATATAAATAAAAGTTAGTGATGAATCTTAAACATATCCTTTAAAGAAATGAATTATTCAATAACAAAATAATAATTAATTACCTACATCGAATCTCCAGACACCAAAAAAAAATACACTACTTCGTTCTTTCTTTCTTTCTTTCTTTCTTTGTGACAGGAGTACACTACTTCACTCAAGCTAAGATATTAGTACAAATAGAACTGTGCGAGACATGATATAGCATCAAAGTCACACAAGTACTACTCACTCTCCCCACTTCTCCAATTATTTCTGTCTTTTTCTGCTTCAAACTTTAAATTCCCAAAACACCCCTCCATCCCCACCCTTTTCCTTTCTCTTCAAAATCTATGCTTCTCAAACATCCACACAACAACCCTTCTTTCTTCTCTCTTCTCTCCCTTCCATGGCTACTCACAACTCACGTTATTCACACATGCACTACCACCACCGCGACGACGACAACACAAGTAGCGACCAAGAAGAAGAAGAAGAAGAAGAAGAAGAAGGCGTGAACATCTCCGACAGCGACAGCGAAGAAAGCCAGCAGGAGGAGGAGAAGGCGGGTGGAGGAGTTCATCATGAGGGGCGGCGGAGGGGATGGTGGCTCCGGTGGGGGAAATGGGGGGAGGAGTGGAACAGAGTGATGATTCTGATGTCAGCGATGGGTTTGTTCGTGGACCCATTGGTGCTGTACGCAGTGTCGATAAGCGAGACATGCATGTGCGTCTTCGTTGATGGGTGGTTGGCCATAACGGTCACGGTGCTCCGCTGCATGACGGACACGTTGCACATCTGGAACATGTGGTTGCACTTAAAGATGGCAAAGGCTTCCCTTCTTACCGCTCCTCCTTCTTCTTCTTCTTCTTCTCCAAACTACTCTCTTCGCTTCACAAAGGCTAAGTGGGCTTTCTTCTGTAATCTCTTTCTCGTTCTCCCTCTACCACAGGTCAGAATTTCTTTTATTATTTTTAATTCTTTTTTACTCAATTAATTTTTAAAATTATTTAATAATTTCTTGTCTAATTATATATATATTTATTGAATATTTAATTTATATAAAAATATTATTCAATAATAATAATATTGGTGGTGAAAACTTAGATGCATATAATTTCATAATTTCATGATTTATATATTATAATTTAATTATTTAACTTCCCCGAATTATTTATCCATATTGATTCAACCAAAAAAAGTTTTTTCTTTATTTTGGCTGAAACATATAATCCATGCATATATAGTTTTTTAAAGTTGTGGAGGCATGCTACCATTTTAAGTAAAAGCTCCGACCCCCGCCAATCAGACAAAAAGAAATTGAAATATAAGAAGTATATATATGTTCTTTACTTTTTATTGGTATATATCTATTTTTATATATATGTGTATTATAAAGTTTATGGTTGATATATGTAGTGAAAGAGGAGACGACAAGTGCATTGCATGGCACTGCTTGTTTTTATGCATGCACACTGCAATCCTCACCTGCACTTCCCTTCAACACGTGATCTTGTGTTTGCATGTACAATATAAATATAAGGAAAAAATATAAAAAATTATAAAAAAAAATGAAAGATTTAGATGTTGATAAAATTACTCGTACAAAAAAGAAACAAATTTTATATTTTTGAAAGATGAGCTTCATTTGATAAAAATTATCCAAATGTTATTAATGAACTATTGGTGTTTATTTGGATAATTTTTTCAAACAAAATTCATTTTTAATGATATCTAGAATACTCGTTTTTTTTTTATGAATAATTTTAATATTTTTTTCTAAATATAAATACTATTTCAATAATTAATACCTCAAAATTATTAAGGAGTTTTAAATGAGAATAATAAGAGTTTTAGAAGATATATTCTGAGTTCTACATATTGATCTTTTGCTTATTAATTCATACCCTTATTACTTTTTTTAAAAAAATAATTATCAATTTTATGTAGTTATATTAATTATATTAAAATAGTATTACTGTTTAGGGTATATATGTACGTAGCCTAGCTGTATTATTGAACATGGCTGTTGAGTCATGATTGAGTGGTAAGCATTTATGATACAAACTATTATTGGGAAAGAGGTGATGATAGAGACACACAATTTTATCATCAATGGCCACAAAGACAGTATAATAAAAATACAAATTATATTTAATTCAGTGGTGTAGATCAAAATAAATTAAATTAAAACAAATAAATAGTAGGGATAATATATTTTGAGAGCCATATTTAGATAATCATGTCTTATTAATATTTTGGATTTTTTAATATATTTATTTATATTTTATATTTTTTAATTATTATTAAAATAAATATATAATATATAAAATGATAAATATTAAATTAAAAGCGAAAACTCAACTTGATGTGAAATTAGCATTTTAATATTTTAGATGATAATTTAGTCAAATATATTAAATTATTTAATGAATTTTTTTATAAATAACTTCATCGAAATCGACTCGACTCGACTGTAGTGGGTATTTATGTAAATTAAATAAAGTAATATTAAGTTACTTTGTGAGCATTATTATTCCAAATGAAAAAGATGCATTTAATGTGCGTTTGCAGATGGTGCTATGGGAAGTAATCCCATCCTTATTGGAGAAAGGAATGATAACAGTAGCGATGACAGTGTTGTTGATGATGTTCCTGTTCCAATACCTTCCGAAAATTTATCACTCGGTGTGCCTCTTGCGTCGCATGCAAAACCTCACTGGCTACGTTTTTGGAACTGTTTGGTGGGGCATTGCCCTCAACTTGATCGCTTATTTTGTCGCTTCTCATGTATGTAACTACACACTTATCACTCGCTTCTCCTAAATATATAAATTATTATATCTCTTATGACGTATCTTAAAAATAAGATCTCTAAAGAATGTAACATACACTGATCGCAGGCAGCAGGAGCATGTTGGTACTTGCTGGGGTTGCAAAGGGTAGCCAAGTGCTTAAAAGAGCAGTGTAGAAAGACATCTGGTTGTGGAGTGAGAAGCTTATCTTGCAAGCAACATATATATTATGGTTATGGAAGCAATGGGATTGTGAGGGAGAAGGCAAGATTAGCTTGGGCAGCAAATAGGGAAGCAAGGTCAACATGCCTTGATGACCCTGATAACTATGACTATGGTATTTATTCATGGACTGTACAGCTTGTAACCAATGATAGCCGCTTGGAAAAGATCCTCTTCCCCATCTTCTGGGGCCTCATGACTCTCAGGTGCTACAACTAACATTTCTTAATTAGGAACAAAATTATTCATAATAATTATTATTATGATAATTATTCTATCTGATTTATTTTATGATGAGTGAACAGCACATTTGGGAACCTGCAGTGCACAACAGAATGGGTAGAAGTTGTTTTCAACATTATTGTATTAACTAGTGGCCTTCTCCTAGTTACTATGTTGATTGGAAACATTAAGGTATCTACTTTTTCTTAACAAATTATTATACCCAAGTAACTAATTGCATGCATCATCAGCATTATTAAATTACATTTTAGACACGTTCTAGAAGTTGATCAAATAACATTAGTTTTTTTTTTTTTTTTTTTAATGGTAGGTGTTTTTGCATGCTACAACATCAAAGAAGCAAGCAATGCAGCTGAAGATGAGGAATATAGAATGGTGGATGAGCAAGAGGCGGTTGCCACAAGGGTTTAGGCAGCGCGTCCGCAACTACGAGCGCCAGAGATGGGCTGCCATGCGCGGAGTTGACGAATGCCAGATGATCAAAAACCTCCCTGAGGGGCTCAGGAGGGACATCAAGTACCATCTCTGTTTAGATTTGGTCAGACAGGTTAGGTCCAAATTTGGTCTTTAATGTTCTTTCGGTTCCGAGTTTAGAATTTAAAATATAGTGTTTAAACATTTTTTCTATATTTAAAATTTTGTAAGAGAAACAGTAAAATATAGACCTTAAAGAATGTTTTTCTTATAACCTTCTTGATGGTTTAGCATAAAATATGACATTGAAATCTCACATCTCTAATTAATATATGCTCTTTTGTTTGCATCAAGACCCTTTGGAATGAGAAATTGGTAGAGTGATAAAGTGAAAAATAACACTCTGTCTTCAATTAAGTTAGTAGAGACTTACGTGAGATAAAAATCATAAAATTAATGATGATTAACTTTTTTTTTGGGTTTATGATGATTAACTCTTTATTTTACCAATTTTTCAACTTGATCTAACATTTTTTTGGGGTCATGGGTCAACATCTAATTAAGACATATGAAATGCCATTTTGTTTAATAGTGTTAGTGATATGTCACCAAAAAGAAATTAAATACAAACAAGCAATAATGGTACTTGAGAACTTAATTCCTTTCTGGGTCCCAAAGATATGAGTTAGCCCAAACCTTAAAGGGCGTAAACAGGCCTTGGCCCTTGGATGCTAAACATATTTTAATTTCCCCAGGTACCCCTGTTTCAGCATATGGATGATCTGGTCTTGGAAAACATTTGTGACCGAGTGAAGTCCCTTGTATTCACAAAGGGAGAAACAGTAAGCTCTATATTTTTCATTACATTGCATTCCTCTAACCAAAAGAAGAAATACTCTAAATTGCAATAATACTAATAGCATATCCCATAATGAAATTAAATGGGACACATTATGCAAATGCTTAATTTTAGACAATGAAATTATGTGTAGATCACAAGAGAGGGCGATCCGGTTCAAAGAATGCTATTTGTTGTGAGGGGCCACCTTCAAAGCAGCCAAGTCCTAAGAGATGGGGTCAAGAGTTGTTGCATGTTAGGCCCCGGGAACTTCAGCGGTGACGAACTCCTCTCTTGGTGTCTAAGGAGGCCGTTCATCGAGCGCCTCCCGCCGTCCTCATCCACGTTGGTCACACTCGAAACCACCGAGGCGTTTGGCCTTGAAGCCGAAGATGTGAAGTACGTGACACAACATTTTAGGTATACTTTTGTGAAGGAAAAAGTAAAAAGAAGCGCAAGGTATTATTCGCCAGGATGGAGGACTTGGGCTGCCATGGCTATTCAATTGGCTTGGAGGAGGTACCGGCACCGGTTGACTTTGACTTCATTGC
>JASCZI010151073.1:38512-88829 GCA_036250425.1 Stylosanthes scabra | reverse complement strand
AAGGCCTGTGTCAAGGTGCTCTTCCATGGAAGAGGATAGGCTTCGGCTCTATACGGCCATGTTAACTTCACCAAAGCCTAATCAAGATGATTTTGACGTTTGATGATGACGACGACAATATGTATGTATGTGGATGTAAAATGAAAATGAAAATGAAAATGAAGAAGAGGAAAAATCATAATAGAACAAAATGACCTTAATACCCTTTTAATTATAAATTAAAACATATCAATGTATTCAAATTGTTTTTTATGAAAAAATAATATAGAAAAATATCATTTAATTTATTTGTAAATTAAAAACTACAATATATTATTTTAACTAAAACTATTTTAAATTTATTTTTTCAAATAAATAAAAATAAATAACTTTATAATCTTAAAAAAAGTAATAAAAATACTTATATAAAATATATAATAAACTTATTATATTTTATTTAAGAAACAATTTACTAAATTGTCTTTACAACAAAAATATATTATTAGCATAAAAAATGGCTAGAAATATTTTTTGCTACATGTGACCAAAAATCTTATATAATTCTACTAACATAGTGACACTCATTATATAAAAAATGTTAGATTATAAACTGAACAGTGAAATAGTTAGTAAGGGAGTAAGTATATTGGATCTTAAAATTATTAAAGATGGTAGCTTAGTACTACAAAGTAAAAAAAAAAATCATAGCGCTAGTGAGTAAGTACTAATAATAATTATTATGATTTTTTGTAGTAGTTAAAGAGCATAATGGTAAATTTATCCATGTGTTGATGCTTCTCTTTTTTTTTCTCTCCATTTTCAAGTCACATGGGAGATGAAAACTTTTTAATAGGACCCACGTGGTTTTTATCATTTCCATTCAATTTTCTTTTGTGATCCAAACAGAAAAAAACTTATTTTTCTATCTATTTTCTCTTCTTATATTTTTCTCTCCTCACATTTTCACTCAAACCAAACGAGCAGAAAGTGTCAAACTATATTTCATAGTCACTTTTATATGACCCATTTATAAAATCAATAAATAATAATTAATTATGAAAAATTTTAAGAAGCCAGTTTTTTTATATACAATAAATTCGCCCAATCATCAAAAGGAAATCTGAAATTCGCCTAATAGTGCAAAAAAAAATAAGGAAAACACCACCGTTTGGATGTGAGTGCTCGAGAACAATCTTTGAAATACACCATCATTTGGTTTTCTTCACTACATGCACATAAATCCTTGCAGGACAATTTGCACCACACGTTGGATTTGTCTTCTCAACGTACGGTATCTCAGAGATCCATTTTCCCTCTCTATTACATGTAATTAATTGATTCTTTATTTCCTTCGTCTCCTTGCATCTATTGGTGTTCCTTATCTTAGTAGAAAACCCAACACGTCTAGCATACTCTTTATAGAAAGCAGCAGCTTCTTCGAGTGATTGAAAAGTCATTCCAGCATGTGGAATAAACTCCTCATCAACGTCACCTAATATCTGCATCATAAAACAAAAACATAAATGGGATGTAACTCATAAATAGAAACGGTTTCGAGAAAAAAAACAAAACAACGTCAATTGAAATGAAGCATCATGCCTAATTAAAAACAAAAACGGAATGCATATCCAAAAACAGAAACGGAATGTATCTCAATAACAGAAACAAAAATACAAGAACAATGGAATCGAACAAAAATAGAAACGGAATTATATAAAAAACAGAAACGAAATCAAACACTAAAACAGAAACGGAAATACAAAAACCCATTATCAATTCAGTCATAACTCAGATTCTTCCGAAAAGGCAAACAAACACAACATAACATTCAACCTACGCATGATAACAGATAAAACGGCGAAGAAGAATGTATATCCATTCCAACATTCAAATCAAACCAGTTTACAAAAGAATCTACAACAAATTCAACGTACGTGTATATTATGATCCGTTTCAAATGAACTTGAGACAGAAACGATCGATTGAGGGAGATAATCCATCCTCTACTCAGATCAGAGAGAACGAAAATGGAGAGGACGAATTGCAATGTGAAATCAAAAGAAAAACGACGATGAGGAAAATAGGGTGAGCTTGAAAAAAGAGTGAACGCATATGCTAAATGACTGAGCGGCGAGAAATCAGGGATTTCAAATCCCAAAAAACAAAAATAACAACTTACCTGTTTGTTAGGAGAGAAGGCAAGGGGCGCGTGAGGTCTTCCTACTTGGTTGGATTTGGTTACTTAAATCACTTGGATGTGTAACATTATTGTTATTCATATATGTTAAACTTCCCTTATATATAGTCAATGCGTCAACCATGTTTAGTTATTATTAGCAACACTTCTTCCATGCGTCAAGTATTAATTAAGGCCGCGAGTTATGCAATTTCCATTTACACCCTAAGTTAATTTATGTATTTTTAAACTCTCTTGGATAATATTTGGAAAAAGAATGATGCATTTTTTATTTGAATTAAGGAACAATAAGAGGAAGATGCAATAAATTAAATGTGATATGATAGAAAACAACCACAACTCAAATTTTAAGGATTTAAAAGCTTTTAATCTGACGAAACTAGATAGTAGAAATAGAGGCTATACTCTCCCATAAAAGTTACTAGTCCACAAAAGTATTCATCATAAAGTATGCATCAGAAGCATAAGAAGGTTGTACTTTTTTCTTTCTTTTTCCTTTTGAAAGTCCAAACTAGGCACAACCCATCATAGATAAAGAGGAACATTTTTTGAAGGTAGAAAGGAAGAGGAGTTAAGTAGGAGGTTATGATAGAAATTAAAACACCCCAATTTCCTACTTGCAAAAATTAGAGAAGCAATAATATCCACTTAAATTAAGTGAAAACAGCAGTAATAATAAACATCAAATAGCAGTGGAAAATCAACCAAAACCAGAAAAATAGGAACAAACTAGCATACTAAGATTTTTAACATGGAAAATCTTCTCAATGTGAGAAGTAAAAATCACGAGTCACCAAGATCAGGAAATAGCTTCACTATGATGAAAATAAGGTACAAGAGAGTCACAAAAACGTGGACAGCTTTCTCTCTTCTCTGCACAAAAATGTCCACGTTTTTTTGCAGAGCAGCGAACTTTGAGTGCACATATCTCACTCGTTTTCCGTTGGATCGTTGTGAAATTTTAACTGCACATTCATCTCATCTTATTCTTCATTCTGAACGGTGGAAATTTTGATTGGAGGTCTGTGGTTGGAGAAAAAGTGCACGGACAGGGACTTTGCATTTGTGGTATTTTCATCTTCTTTGTTCTTGTTTATGAGCTTTGGAGCTTGGGTTGTTTGGCTTGTTGTATGCACATTTTGTGGAGTAATTTGTGACTCTCTTGTACCCAATTTTCATCATAATAAAGCTATTTCCTAGTCTTGGTGACTCGTGGTTTTTACTTCTTACATTAAGAAGGTTTTCTACGTTAAAAATCTTAGTGTGATAGCTTGTTCCTATTTTTCTAATTTTAGTTGATTTTTCGTTGCTATTTGGTGTTTATTATTGCTGCTGTTTTTACTTGATTTAAATGAATATTGTTACTCCTCTAATTCTTATAAGTAGAGAATTGTATGTTTTAATTTTTATCAGGTTAGACATGGAATATGGATATAAATTTTTGATGATATTTGGAGACAACAAAGCCAATCCATCCTTAAAACATATGCTTACTTAAAATATATAAATATATACAAACACAGGAAAAATTTTCAATATATTGAGAACATCCTTGTTCAAAGATTTTAATGTTGATCTTATATATATATATTGAAACAACGATATGCTAAGCACATTTAAAATGTGTCCTGCATTACATATAACATTTTTCTTTCTTAGACATTTACAAAGCTTACGTCTAATTGATAGCTAAATTCTTACAAACTAAGAAAAAATAACTAAAAGTAACAATGATAACCGACTACATTACAAATTGAGAAAAAACTTAAAATATCCATGAAATTTGAATTTCAATTCAAATTACCCCAAATTTATAATTATTTAAAATTACTTTTCAAATTTCAGATTGTAAATTATGTTGACCCCAAATTTAGCTAGGTAGGGGCCAACATGATTTACATTCTCAAATTTGAAAAACCATTTTAGGTAATCAAAAATTTGAAGGGTCAATTTGAGTTCGAGTTCAAATTTTCGAGGTATTTTGAGTTTCATGTCCAAAAACGTTTTAGAGCGGCAAACTTGTAGGTTTTCCACGGCGGCTCTCAACGAATTTCTTGAATGCATGTGTGATGGGAGAAACAAATACTTGATAGAGCTCAGAAGCATGGTAATAGGCACTCACAGCAAGGATTCCAAGCCAGAAGAGAGAAGCAAAGAAAGCAATGAGTAAAGATACAACTGTCAAAAGCAAGATTGAAGAAACACATGCAATGAGTAACATGATCCAGAATATCATCTTTGGGAACCACTCAATCTTGTTTCCAAGCATTGTTCCAAGCAGGCAGAGTAAGAAGTAGAGCACCAGCAAGAGAATCACGAACTTCATCACAATGGAGTTCTTTCTTGAGAAATCTTCACCAATAGGAGTGGCCATGAAAGCAATGATAAAAAACAAAAGACTTGAAGAACTTGTCAAGAAACTCTCCAACTTCTTTGAATCTCTCTGCTTCTTTCTCCTCCCTGAAGAAGCAGATTTGGTTAAAATGTGTTGGGTATTAGCAAGGTTTGAGAGAAGAATCAAAAGAAACATGAGAATTATTTTAGTATGCTGATATATATATGAGTTTGAACAGTAATCTGTAATCATTTACTCACCTCATTAATGGCATGTTGTCATCATTTATGGGAATTGGCAAATCCATTTGGTATGGATCCTTAATTTGTCAATGTATAGTACCCCAAATAGAAGTAGTTGATGGAACAAAGGGGGAGAAGGGTCAAGAGTAGTATTTATATTGTTTGAGGAAAGGGTGCAAAGGAAGAGTTGCCATAAATGTCTGACAAACAGAGAAGAATATGGGACAACGGACAAGGGGAAATTTTGGCATCAAATAACTTTTTGGAAGCGTTTCAAGTATACCCAAAAATGAATCAGGTGTTCCTGTGTTTTTAACCGTTGATTTTAATTGATTTTAATTATAAAATATATATATGATGGAAATCAATGGCTAAAAACACAGAAACATCGGTATTCCGGATATACTTGAAACATTTTCTAACTTTTTTACTCTTTTGATTTGTTTTCCGTTTATTTATTTATTTTCTTCTTCTGCAATTCACTACTTCTGTAGTTCTGTTCTGAGTTGAGTGTGTTCTGTTTCTGTCACCACAAGTTCACAACACTACTCCAAGTCTCCCAATTTTTTTTTCCTTCTTTTTGGCGGGTCCTACTCATGTAATATAAGTGGGTGAATACTCAGAGTTCTATAGCTGTACAAACGAGTGGTAATTTGTCAATCTCGGATAGCTTCTAAATATGGACAAGTGGAGTTAATAAAATTGCAATTCATTTAAAAATAAGTAAATTTGATTCGGATTGTATAACTCGTCAGTTAAATTAATTCGGGTCAAATTAGCACAAATTGACTCGTCTAACTCTTTTTTTTTTAATATATAAATTCTATTTTATTACAAAAATTTTCTTACTTTTTAATTAGTTTTTTTAAGTTTATATAATTTAATATGAAAAAGATTAATATGTGATACATATTTTTAATTTTGTATGGATATGAAGTAAAAAAATTAAAAACCGAGTTAAACGGGTCGGTTTGTTTGACTCGTTAACTCGTACGAGCAGCGTCGAGTTGGTACTTTTTTTATTCGTTTAAAATACGAGCCAACTCTTTTTTTTCATATTTTGACTCGTCACTCGGATTGGACTGGTTCGAATTTGGCCCGCCCGCCCGTTTGGCAGCTCTACAGAATTGTATATAAAATCCATAGATAGATAGTAAAAATAGGAAGGTTATAAGAATCGGATCAAATGAATCGGTTTGATTAGAAAATGGGAAGCGATAATCTATTCGATTCAGTTCAAGCTAAAAATAATTGCAAAAAATTTCAAAAAATCAATCAAATCGATAATTAATCTATTAAATCATATTGATTTTTAATGTAAAAATCAGCTTTTTTAAAAGATTTATAATATTATATTATATATTTTAATAAATTGATTCGATCATAATTTAATTCTAATTAAACTTTTAAGTTATTAAACCAGTCACTTTATTGATTTAATAAGTGATCTAATTTACGCAACCTTGAAAATAGTAAGAAGTTATATGGGTCTATTTTTTATTTAAATAAAATATATTTTTTTCTTCAAAATGCTTTTACTATATATGCCAGGTACACTTCTATTATGTGTGTGAGTATGCACTATGTAGGTGTGGAGCATTTCATTTGACGTTGTTTGAAAAAAATGTGTGACAAAAAATTATGTTATTAAATATTAACAATATAATAAAAATTATCATATTAGAGTAAAAATAAAAAATGTTAACATATTTTCTTAATAATACATGTATTTAAATTTTTATCACCTTAATTTTTAAGAGGAAGTAGTTTATAACAAACTAAAGTGGCAAATACTGACAAAAAGTTTTATACCCTATATTTATCATATCACAGATTCACAGTGTATTAAGATAATCAGATTGGTACCCAAAAAAAAAGAGTAAAGACACAACAACAACAAACAACACAAACTCCTCTAAGTAATACAACAAGAAGAATGACTCTAACGCCAATGAAACAGAGCATGTCAATGCATGTTACTATTAGAATTTAGTTGACTTAACTCAACTATGCTTCTAATAGAGACTATATATGGCATGCTTATTTTCTTGATTACGTCGTCCAAAGCTGATGACACAAATATAACAACAACAGCATTAATAAGCAAGCAATATAATTGGTGAGTACTGAGTAGTGCTGACTATATCAAAGGGAGAACCAAAACAGAGGACACTCCTCCAAGAACAACTAGTATCATCCACCGTAGGATCTTCCCCGAGACGCGGCCGCAAAGCATTGTCACCAGAAGCCACACAAAGAAGAGAAGCTGAGTCAACAGAACCATAGCCATTACAACAATGGGGTGGCTTGCCAAGAACTCTTCACCTACTTTATCACCTTTGAAGAAGGAAATCAGAGAAAACTGAATCTGCAGGGATATACCAATGATTTCCAATGATTCTTTCAACTTAGCCATATCTTCGTCCCTCTCCCTAAGCAAAAGAAGTTGCTAATAAGTAATAACTTTAGCAAAAGAAAAACACGAACGTATGTAATAATAGGAACTAACCTCATTGGAGCTTCGTTTCTGGGTGTAGAATCCATGTGAGGGAACTCTTAGCTAGCTATTATTAGCAAAATATGGTGATATGTGACTTTTGTGTTATGATCATCGCTTATATTCGCACTTGCACTTAGGCGTGTGTTACTTGTACATTATTTTTTATTTATTTTTATAGTATTATACGTACGTATTAAACGACCAAACGTGTTATATTTTGACTAAGGGAAGATGGAGGACTATAGTTAAAAGACAAATGAAAAAATAAGAGAGTTTATCTATTGTCACCAAAAAGAGATTATACAACCAGGGAAATTTAAAAAACCACCTAGGTGGGCCTCAACGTTTTATTCGACACCTTCGTATTATTTGACCTTTGTTGAGCATGTTAATTATAAATAAATCATTCCTATAAAATGTTGGTTCAAAAGTATAACTGGTTTGTGAATATAAAAAATTATTACATATTTTTTCAAACATGGGTTGATTTTAGTAATTTACCCGAAACTTACATTCCGGTTCTCTTATTTTTGTGTACCAAATATATTGCATAGGTTTCAAAATAAAACTAAAATATTTACAAGATTCCCTTTTATTTATTTTTTCCGAAGAAATCTTCCATTGCAATCGTTCTTGCTCATTAAGAAAATTTCAAAAATAAAAATTATATTAACTTTCATTGTTATTATTGTGGATTTTAGATTTTATTAATCACTCAACTTTGTTTTTTTGGTATTAATCACTCAACTTTATTATTTAAATTAAACTTGCGTTATGACTTACTTCTGAATTCTGATTGAAGAAATACTGGGACAGGGGTAAATTTCCAGGATCCCAGCATATTCATGCCAATAATACTACTATCCTTAACAATTTTATTATTCCAAAATAGAATTAAAAAATAACAAATAAAAGTACCCACCAATTCGCATTGTGTCATGTTCATCAATGTTTATATAAAATATAATCATGATCTTATTTATATAATTACTATCTTATCTTATTTTTTGCTTTTAAAAAAAATGAAGATCTTGTGAAAAAAATTAATAAAATAGCAAAGTAAGGAGTTGATTAATGTCTCCTAAATTAAGTTAATAGATCTTACATGTAATGGAAATCACAAAATCAATGGTAATATAAAATTAATCTCTCACTTTATTACTTCCCCAATGTTTTTACTTTAGATAATCTAAATTAAAAAAAAAAAAACGAAAATTTTTCCACAAACTTTCAATTAATATTTTTCCTTTCTTTTTTTCTTTTTATTAATTAAAAAAACTCACACTAGAACTGTTTAAAAAAAAAGAAGGGGGGTGTTCAGACACCCCAGAAATAAATCATAAAAAGATCACCAAAAACATTTAGAAGCCTTCGTAAGAAGTAGAAGAAAATCACCAAAGCCATGATAAACATAACATTTGGGTGCTTTCGGAATAAAGCTTCTCCTGTAGCTTTAGTCTTCATGTAAATGGCACCAAACATCTCTTGTAATTTTCTCAACTTATTATTATTATTCATCACCTCTTCATCTTCCTCTCTAGTCACCCTTGTTTGTTTAATTCCCATGCAAGAAAAATAAAATTAAAAGGGAAATACGTTAGGCATAATACTAAAAGACATTAGACAACACTTGAAAATAAAAATAAAAATAAAAATATAATGAATTATTTACAAATTTAGTAAAATTAAATAATGACTTAATATTTAAATTGATAGTATAAAAAATTATAATTTAAAATTTAATTAAACCATATTAAAAAAAAATTCCCCCAAAGATTGGAAGCAGCTATCTGAAACTGACCTCTTTGGAGGCTGTTGTGTGGGACCCATGTCTTCCTTTTCACTAATGTGCTCCTAAGAATCTGAGTTCTGAGAGAATATGCTGATTTCACAGAAAGTTCGGTTGTGGCGTGGCGTGATTGGTTTACGAAGGGAGCTAGGAATATATAGAATGAGACGAATTCTAAATTTAATTATAATAATTAATGCGTGAATTTATATTTAATTGGTCTTCATATCCGTTTAGCCTTAATAACTCACATACGTACTAAACGTATATTATTATTTTTCTTTCGACATTAAACATATATTATATATTAATTAGAATTAGATGGCATGACAAAAAGACGATGACCGCATCTACGCAAAATTATTCCTTTGCATGATTGTACAGTAATAAAGTTCATTAAAATAAGTCACAAAAAAAAAAGTTCATTAAAATAATAATTATACGTGCACTTTATTTTATCTTCAATGGATCGGAGTATTTATTTCACTTCATGCGCTTACAAAGGAAATGTTTTGCCATTAATCCTCGCCTTATCTCTTGATATATTTAATTTTTCCTTTGTTTATTTTTTGGTAAAATGTTTATTTATAATCATTCTATTACTTTTTAAAAATACATACACAAGTAGTCTAGATCTTGGAGTAAAAATAATATATATCTGAATTTGGCTAAATGATGATTATTTTATTAGACTACTACAAGAATATACTCATCTCTAGAATCTTCAAAAAATACATTAAAAAGAAATTAAAACTAATAAGCAAGAAATAAAAATTGAAAATAGAATGAAGAATAGGAAGAAATAATAAAAACAAAGTAATTATAATGATTTTGCTGCCTCTAGTGCTGAGAAGTGATTTTCCTGTGCCTCAGGACCAGCAGAGCCCCTAAAGAGTAAAATGGCCAAATTTCCAATTCCAAAATAGATGAAACATCCATAACAATGTGTCACATATGAACCAAAATCTGTTCCTACGATGCATTGCCACCCATTTCCATGACTCTTGTCAAATTCCTACAACATACAAACATTATATTACAAAAAGAGTAACATATTAATGGAAGTGATAGTTTTATTAATGAAGGGGATTGAACGAGTGGTAATGTTACCTTTTTGATATAGCGGGCAATGTCAATGGCCTGAGTGACATCAAAGAAATCAAGTGCCTTGGATGCTAAATCAAGAGCATCTTGCTGCATGGTTTTAAGCATGTCGGTCTCACCAATCACTGCCTTGCCTTCTAACATGCTGATATATAGATAGATGAACTTAGATAGCTTTGAATTCAAAGAAGCACAATGAGATTATGATGAGTAGTGAGAGTGAGAATGACGATGATGAAATGATGTGGATTTAAAGGTAAGGTAGTGGTGGTGGAGAATTAATAGATTTCATGTCAACAAGGGTTTGCCACGTATGTGGATTGTATTCTTTGTGGCCACCAAAAACTATAACCTTTTTTTTTTAATTTCTTTTAATTAAATTTTACCATTTGATAATCATGGGGCCCTCTACGTAGCTCTATGAGTTCGTTTTTTGCTTTCATATTCTAATAAGCGTATTGCATATGGATATGTATGTAGCTTGGAGGTATTAGAGGGAAGATCCATGGACTAGTTAGTTAGAGGATGAGTGAGGATAAGTTAATTACTTACATGTGCATGCTTATCCTAGCTAGATTATGTTGTACAAATGTACACGTGTTCTGTAAATTGTGGATTTGTCGGTTCAATTTTGTCTACTTCAATTCTCACTCTCCTCAATTTAGTTAATATTCACACTAATTTTATGTCACTAAAATCTATTATTATTTCCCTGTAATATATTACTATCTAATATCTATACTTTCCTTTTATCCTTCTATATATATAATAATAATAAAAAATAAATAAATAATAATTATATTATTATTATTATTAAAAAAATGTTATTTTTAAGATTTGTATGTAGTTCATGGCAAGCGTTAACATACTTGATGCTAGGGCAACCTCAGCTTTGTCGGCATATTCATCTACAAAAATGGCATATTCATTCGCTCACCAGCAAAATCACATGAATATTCATTCATCTTGCTGTTTCCTTTTCCTCCTCAACTTTTGTTCATAAAGTTGAATAATATCGTTTTTTCTTGGGGCTTGTGGAAGATATAAGCTTTCTTTTTCCTTTTTCGGTAATGTATTTAATCCTTCTTTCTTTTTTTTTTTTTTTGTGGAAATAAGATTAGTCAAATAATAGTTTAAACTTTTTTTATTTAACTTATTATTTATAATCTTATATGTATAATATTTAGGTTAAATTATACACGAGGTCTTTATAGTTTCAGTGAAATTGCAACTAGGTCCCTATAGTTTAAAAATTTGTAATTGAATTCCTATATTTATAAAAAAAATTGTAATTTAGTCCCTATTCAAATTTGGCATTAAAATATTATGATTGTACTCTCACTATCTTCTTTAATGAGTTTCTTCATTCTTAATCACGTGCTCTTTTCAAGTGAGTCTATGTTAAAATCGTTAACTTACTCATTTCAAATGAGTGTGATTGTGATGCGAGAGCACTTGTTTGGATATAGGAATGAAAGAAAATGAAAGGAAAGAGAATGAAAGGAAAGAAATTAAAGAGAAAAGTAGATGATTTTATATGTTGTTTGGATTAAAAGAAAATGAAAGAAAAGAAAATGGAAGGAAAATTTTCTTTTGTTTAGATGAAAAGAAAAGTGAGAGAAGGGAAAACCATGATATAATAAAATGATCAAAATATCCTTATATAATATTAATTGTAAATTTAAATATATTGATGTGGCTGATTCTGAGGAAGACTTTGTGAATCCAAATTGGGAGAAAACGTGGAGGTATCATGTCCCATGTTAACCTCCATGTCAGGAAACTCCATATTTTTACATGATTTATTCAAGTTAATAGAATCTCTATTAAGTTGTTGTATCATTTCACGTGAAGTTGTAGCCACTTTACCTGTAACTCTATCGGCTCCAAACAACTCCTTCAACATATCATAATGCTTAATTTGCATTTTTTTCCATTTCTATGCATGTGGTTTCTCCTATATGAAAAAATATGAGAATATGTTAAAGGAATCCAAAATAATTTTTGGACTAGTTTAACCAATAGAAGACCAAATGAAAACAAAGTTTACGTACCCTTATAAAGTCTTGCGACACTTCTTCTTCAGCTTCAAATTTTCTAGTAATAGAATTTCAAGCAAATCCACTTAAATTATGAAATAAGTCAAATGCCTCAGCAAAATGATCTTTCAACGTCTTCATTCTATTTTTGATATGGTTCTTTGTTATGTGAGGGCCTATTGATATGTTCAAAGTCTTCACAACATTGGCATATGCTTCGCTAGTCCGCGAGCCATCATGTCTGTTACCTTTCAATGCTTTTTCTGTTAATGCATTTAACAATATTCCAACCATATTATTAGACCATCTTAAGTTGTCTTTAGAAGATTGATTAGCTGCTGTTGTGTTTTTCCCTTTATTTAGTATTATTAAACCTGTAATAGTCTCTCAATTCGTCAATTCGAGGATGACTTTCATCATTTATGGGAGGGATAATTTGGTCAATCACAATTTTATCTAATGTAAAATATGGAATATTTCAAAGTAAATTCTGTTAAATTAAACGTTTTTTAAGCGGCAGGGACTAAATTGCATAATTTTTTATGGTTATACGGACTCAATTTCAAACTTTTAAACTATAGGGACCTGGTTGCAATTTCATTGAAACTATAAGAATTTAGTGTATAATTTAACCTAATATTTATAATGATATATTTATAATTAAGTTTGAAAATTATCAATTTATTGCAATAATAATTAAAGAATATAAAATAAATACATTAACAAAGTTAAAAAAAAAGTTATATATAATTAGCTATGATTGCGTGACAATAAGTGCTAAACTTTTTTTTTTTTAATTTATGTTTATCTCTCTCTTGTTTTATTTTGTAATTTTTTTTTTATGGATCTTAGGCTGCGCTTCTGTATTTTGAAAGAGAAAACTTTTAAGATTACAAATATGAAAACTGAAAAGTCTTTTACAGAAATTACACAAAAATTTAATTTTTTAATATATTTATTAAAATAAAAAATTAATTTTTTATTAGTAGTAGTTGTAATTAACATGACTCTTATTAATAATTATTATCATAGTTTGTGTACTAAATATCTTTGATAAATACATGAACAAATTTTTTTGTTAGTTGTTTATAGGGATAATTATGACTTTAGTCATAAAAGTTTAATTGAAAAATCAATTTAGTCACAATCGTATTTTAGGCCAAAGATTAGTCACAAATGTTGTAAGTTTTTTCAAAATCGTCTGGATTGACCCTCTTATGTATCACTAATTTACCTGAATCAACTTCTTCTTCTTTGTTTTAAACCGATTGATTCACTAAAAATCGAACCGGGTCAATTTAATAATAATAATAATAATAATGATTCTTCATCGGAGCTTATATCCAATATAGGTTTTTGAACCTTCACCTTCCATGCTAACATTAAAGAGAATAAAGAATCAAACTTTTTTTTACATTTTCGTTTAATCTCCAAAACAAAAAGACTTTAGTTGCATGAAAACTTTATAAAGATCAAAACTTTAGACAAACCTTGAAATGGGGTTTTAAACAAATGTTTACTTGCAGAGAGAGAGAGATGAGTTTGAAGGTTGTGAAGAAATGAAGAAAGTGCAAAAGGTTTTAAATGGAGTTGGCGGTTACCTAATTGAGTGGTGTGAAGGAGAAATGGTCCAATTTTTTTTTTTCTCTTTTCCCCTTTTCTGGGCTATGTGGTGTTCTTCTTTTTCTTGTAGTTACAGTGCTACAAAATCCCTTTTGTTAATTTCTTGTTTTTTACTCTTTTGTTTTTGGTTAATTTATTTATGGTTTTGGTGACATTTCTTTCTGTTAGTGTTGTCTCCATCTTCCACCACCGCCCACCGCCCCTTCTTCCATCACTCCTCCTTCCCCCTTCAGCTGCATTTCATTACTATTGCTATTCCATTTTTAATTTTCTATTTCCTCTTTCTTCCTTGCAACAATTGAGAAGGGAGTGAGGTGAGGGAGATTATTAAATCCCGCCATAATCCAGTGAGAGATAAATTAGGATCATTCAAATTCAGACTCAATTGATTAGTAGTTTGCTGAAAAGTGAAGAGCAAAAACTCAAAAGTGTGAAGTTAGAAATGGAGGTTCTCCTCTGCAAGGTGGATTCGATAGAGATGATAACTTCATACTCAAGGTGTGATTGGTGGATTGATGGTATTGATTGTGGTGATAGTGTATTGATGGTGGTTTTGGTGTATTGATGGTGATGATGGTTTAGTTTTTTAAAAATCGATTTACTGGTCCAAATTCTTAAAATTGGTCTGTTTTTAAAAGTAGGAGACAAAATCATAAATTAATCCATTTTGAAAAAAATTACAACGTTTGTGACCAATCTTTGGCCTAAAATATGTTTGTGACTAAATTGATTTTTCAGTTAAACCTTTATGACCAAAATTATTGTTATCCCTTGTTTATACTACCTCATTATTAATTCTTAAGTATATTAAATTTTTAGCTAAATTTAATTTATTTTTTAATTGGCTTACTAATAGGCTTCAAACGAGACTCAAACATTCAAAACGATCTAAAACAAATTAAACTAACCTAGTGACCAAACTCAATAGATAGAGGTCTTGCTTATTAGCAATGAAGAAGTGTATCCTGCCCAAAAAAGAAAAAGTGTGACCTATATTTACCACACGAGTATGGTCCAATTTTATTGACAAAGAATAATTAGGACGAGGCATCGATGTCATTATTGTTATTAGCACAAAATTAGTAACAAAAGTTGTAATAGGTAGTTATTGGTTGTAACATCTAAGTCAAAATATGGTAAGCTGTCTTCTTAATGAAACAACTTTTTTGGTGAACTTTCATTTTTTTTTTGGTGAACTTTCCCAATGAAACAACTAACAAGTAACTAAATAATAATTATAATTAATAATTAATAATAATACTAAGAATAATAATAAAGGCAGAAAAAGAGCTGTGGGGAAGTCTAAGCATCTTCTTCGCCACCTTCTTCTCTTCACCCCCCGAAATCCTCACATTTCATTACAACCCATTCTTTCTTTCTTTCTACACGATTCTCATTATTCATATTCAGCTCTCTCTCTCTCTCTCTCTCTCCCTGCCTCCTCAACTACGTCAAAGAAAAAGGTGAAGAAAGTAAAACCTAACATACACACACGTGCGGCGCACGTGCACGTAAGACCACAACATTTCTCTTGACTCGCCACCGCATTCTCCCGCGGCCGCCACCACTCCAATTCTTTCTGATGGCGCCGCGGGCACTCTGGTCATCATGCTTTGGAAAGCACCTCAACCAGGGCGGCGGCACGGCGGTTACGGCGGCTGAAGGCGGCGCTGCAGCTTCGGGTCCGGTGATAGTGGAGTTGTTCACGTCACAGGGGTGCGGCACATCTCCGGCGGCAGATCTGGTGCTGTCGCGGCTGGGGAGGGGGGACTTCCAGCTGGGGTTTCCGGTGGTGCTTCTTGCCTACCACGTCGATTATTGGGACTATGTGGGCTGGAAAGACCCGTTTGGGTCAAGCCAATGGACCGTTAGACAAAAAGCCTATGTTCAGGCCCTTGGGCTTGATACCTTGTTCACCCCACAGGTCATAGTTCAAGGCCAGGCCCATTGCGTAGGAAATGACGAGAATGCCCTCCTTGAAGCTATCAACTCTGTACCCAGGTTCGCTGCTCCTACATTCCAGGTTGGTTCTTTAATTCAATGGTAATTTCAAAATAAAGTTTTTTCTTTTTCCTTCTTGAAATTGGAATGAAGATCATTTAGCTGTAACGTTTGGTATGCTTGATTTGCTTTTACCCATGCTTTGTTGATTCCACTTGCCAACCTAATTAATATGCCAAAATCATGTTTCTAAGGGTTTAGTAGGAAGTAGGACAAATTTTGTGCTTTTCGTCATCCAAAGGGCTTCACATAAAAGAAAACAAGAAAGTAGTTGGATAGATGAAAACTGTTAAGGAGTGGGTCACTTAACTAATATCGGAAGGATTTGAATGGAGTGTCGTTCCCAATGCCTTCAGAATGGAGACCTTGTACCTAGGTGATGAAGGATATACCTTCAAGATCAGGCTCCTAAGCGTAACCGGGAGCTCTGCCAGAGAAGGAGGATTGATGTGAATAAGCATAGGAATAAGTTTTCGAATTAGAATTGGAGAGCTTTAAGTTGATATGATATATGGGAGGTGAGGTTAGAAAGTACATACCTTGAGGGGTGTTGCCTCCTGTGTATATAGTGTTGGATGTTGGAGATCCTCTATGAACCTACTATTTGTTACCTTATTGGGGTGGATTGGGTGTTGGGGGCCGTCCGTAACAAAAACATAGTTTCAAAATACAGCATTTTGTTAGTTTATATAGTTTTATGATATGAGGAATGAGGAATGTGTTTGTATCAGGCAACTTTCAGAAGGCCAACATCAGATGCATTGGAAGTAATTCTGACAGGAGCATTGAGGATGAAAGTGGACAGCAATGGTGTGGATGTGATGGTGGCATTGTATGAAAACGGTTTGGTCACTGACTGCGAAAGAGGGGAGAACAAAGGCCGTGTTCTGTCCAATGACTATGTCGTCAGAAAACTTCAGAAGCTCTGCAATGTCGTAGACATTCCTCCAAAGAAGACAGTGTCAGGAACAATCACTTTCCCCTTGTGGAATTCATTCAACAGCAGCAAGTGTGGCCTAGCACTCTTTATTCAAACCAACACTCATCAAATCTTCGGTTCACAGAATTTTAACCTCCCTGATGATATATGATATTCATTCTATTTTCATAACAACTAATTCTGTGTACACTTTACACACCTCTAAGGGTGGAAGAGTAGATCAAGAAAAATTAAGTAGAGTCCCACGGTTCAATGATCAAACCAGTATACAAATGAATAATATCATTGTGTGTACAAATATCATTCTCCTTTTGTCATCTTCAGCCATACATATATGTACATAATCTGCTCTAGTTTAGGTTAAACTGGTTTTTTTTTTTTAAATATATCATTTTCCCTCCTCATAATGGTTTTTTACACTTTAAACTCTGCATAGAAAGTTGCAATGCATGCTGGTATTTGCTACAAAGATAATGTCTTTGAAATCTGAATCAACCAAGTAAGCACTAAGCACAAGTGAGAATTTCATTTGATGCAGAATTTACAGAGGTGAATGTACTTGTTTACACTTTACAGCTGATATTGAAGCTGAACAATGTTTCATCATAACACAGAAGCACAACGAAAGAATGATATGTTCATGAATAATCGATTATTTAAACAAAGATCATCATTTCACAAGAAGATGGAAGTGAGTGAGACTTATATTTATTTAACAAACAAGCAAACTCTACTATGTACAAGTCGGAATGCTCCTCCAAAAAAGCCAAATATTTTGACAACCATTCCAATCATAATACAATGAATCATTCTATATCATACCAACGAGACATCTTCCTCTGAGCAAAAACACTAACTGGAAGAACAAATTGCTTTTCACACTGAATCTACTGCTTGAACTTGTTGCCTGGCCAGGTACCTCTCCCTTCTTTCTTTCTATACACATTTGGAGGAAACTTAGAAGGTAAAAAGAGAAAGAAAAAAATGTGTAGCACACAATAAATATATTAAATAACATTGAAATGGAACAAACTATAGTCTGAAGATTTACATACCCATTCATCAATTACAAGTCCTTCAGCTACAACACGAGGACCTGCCTCAGCAGGAGGCGGCTTCTTTCGGGCCTCAACTGCAGCATCAGCTTCAGTAAGCTGTCTCTTCAGTTTTTCCAAAGCCTAAAAATACCAATTTGCTGTTACCATTGCACATCAATACTATACTGAGATGGGTTTCACAACACAAATAATTTTGACTTACAAGACTAGGCCTTTCTGGATCGATAAATACAACCTTCAAGATTCGTTCCACTGAGACTAGATCCTTTTGTTCATCAAACTGCAACAAAATCAATGTACGAACATTAACTGGTTTCAGACGGAAGGAATTTCAACTTTCAAGCAACACATATATCCTATTATAACAGCTTGATAAACACACAAATTACAGAAAAGTGTCATCTAAATATGTGAAGATAAATCTGGATCTTTTTGAAGTCTGGATTTCATGTGAAATCTGTGTTTCTCTTCCTCTGATCCGTACGCATACCCTCAGCCTCTATCTAATGTCTTTTGGTCGTATTTTTCCTTAGCTGAAAAAGGTGACCATAATGACCGTCTATGATAAAACAGATTGCAATAACAGGGCAAGTCAATTGATACAAGAATGTATTTTCCAAGGTCCAAGTAGACAATAAACAGTATATCTAATCAACTCAACTTACAAACCTTCAGATCAAATTAGTTAGGGCTCTTCCCAATTTACATTAACTAGTCATGAAATGTCAGCACATTATGAGTCCTTCAAATTCCCCAAAGAAAGCTGATTGCCAACTTAAGAAGCAACCCAACTTGAATTGAATTAATTTTTCCTGCCTTAAAGAAATGAAATCCATATGCAAGGCTTAAAACAATATAGTTGTTTCAGCTCTTGGCCAATTAATGATAGTGTAGGTATAGCGCTAACATTAAGATGAATTCTTCTAGAAGGAACTAACAAAATTGGGGTTTACTTTAAAAATTACTGTGATACTCCTCCACATTGACATTAAAATGGGGCATCAACATCACACAATCACGACCGTTGAGCGTTAATCATTCTGTTTGATGCCCAATGTAAGCTTTGGAGATCTGTTGGTAAATCTCCCGGTATGATACTGAATAAAACCATTAAGTTTACTTTCACCTTTTGCAACAAAGAAATCCCGGTTTAAACTTCCTGTCCTCCCTCTTTCTAGTCTCTATACTGACATAGTACTAAAATGTGATATGAGAAGGCAAAAGACATACCAGCTCAGGTACGTAGTCCACTCCTTGTTTCACTTTAAGACTCATGATCTTGAACTTCACCTTGTTCTTCTGATCCGACATCTTTTCATTGTTCTCAGGTTGCTCCACAAACTTAAACACTGACAACCAAATTTGGGAAAAACATTGACTTAAATATACATTATCTTTTATTTAAAAAAGCTGATAATCAATTGTTCTTTCCAAAAATGAAAATTACCGGTTGCAAATAAGCTTTCACCAGGAGCAATAATACCACCAGGAGGCCTCATGTAACAACTCTTTGGTGCCGTAGTTTGAAACTGATGAAAACACACCGAAAAAAAAAGGTTATTTCAGAAGGCAGTCACATAAACAGAACATGTGTAAAAAAATATATTTTGATATTTTCCTCCCCAATTTTATTGGTGACACATCACAAACACACATTTAGACAAAAGCTGACACAAAGGGCAGGTCCATCTATATTTAAATTCTTCCTTGTCCTGCTGTGTGTCGGTGTTCAATGCTCAGAAAACAAAGGCATAGATACTTCTCAAGCAACATAAGAGACACACGAGGTAAGTCCACAGAAACAATATACCTTGAAAGCAACATAAGACTTGCTTGTGTTTTTCAAACGAACTGCACTCCTAACCTGCTTCCCCGGTTCATCTGAAATAACAAACAGAAAACCCCAAATTTTCAGTAATAATCATTATTCATTAACAAAGACAGCACTCAAAATTTCTTTTCTTTCTTTAATCGCAAAGGCTTTACAAAGTTATTACTAACAATTAGCAAGGAAAAGAATATATATATATATTTTTTTTGCCTTACTCGAAGAAGGAAAAAAACATAATTATTTATATATTTATATTAAGCTATAAATTTTGGTTGCTCCCAGCGAAAGATATCATTTGATCGTTTAAGTTATCACACGCGACAAAAATAAGGGTAATGCTACATGTAATATCATCCCATTTACAACATGAAAGAAATCAACTCAAAAAAATACACAAAAATGAACGAGGAGCGTATAAAGATGTATAATGATATAAAATTAATTCTAAAAGCGGTTTCGCTATTTACACAAAAATGTGATGTTTGATAAAAGAGTGTGTAGATAGCATTATTTATGTAAAAATAATACTAATAAAAAAGTCTCAATAAAAATCAAAACCCCCTTTTTTTTCCTTTGCAGATAATAACAAGGTCAAATGTCCCAAAAAAGGAGAAAAAATTAAACTAAAAATGTTTGTAAAGTAAAAGAAGTGAATTTCAAGTTTCAATCCAAGAAAACTCAACGAATTGACAAATTATGCTAGTAAACTAAAATCAAAACGAATGAGACAAAAGTCAAAGTAGAGAGAGAAAATCAATGCAAGTGCGAAATTCAGAGTTTACATACATGGAAAGTAGAGGCAGCTTGAAGGATCAAGACGGAGCCTTCGACGTGGAGGGAGCAGCGACCTCGCCACCGCCGACACCGTTTTGGAAGAAGAAGCAGAGGTAACGGTATTGTTCCCCTCGGAGCGGTGGTTATGGTTGTTTTGAACTGAAGAAGATGGAGAAGGGGAAGAAGCGTTGGCGGAGGTCCAGAAGGGGCAGAGTCTAAAGAGCTTAGGTTCGGAGCGCGGTGTGTTGGCGCCGGCGGCGATTGCCATGGTGGCGCCGGAAAAAGGAAAGGTTTGATTAGATTAGGGGGGTGAATGGTAATTGAGAATATTGTAAGTAAAACGCAGCGTTTTGGAAAGGGTTATGTGTTTGGAGTGATCGGAATAAGAAGAAGAAAGAAGAAGAGGAGGAAGAGGAAGAGGGTGGTGATATGAAGCAGTTTATGAGTGTCAACGTGTCCTTTCAGGTAGCGTTTTATTTAATGCACACCCTTTTCCAATTTTCCTAACGGGATTCTTCTTTCTTGCTTTTCATTTTTCTTTTTTCTCTTTTGTGATAATATTTAGGTATGAATTAATGATAATTCTATCGTGGAGAAAAGTTTACATACATATCGTGAAGAGAAGTATTATTTTTATTTTAAAAATTAATAAAAATAAAATAAATATATCTCACATCATTGACATCTAATCATTCATCAATCAAAATCTTTTTCTTTTCACCATAGTATTCACTATGAATTAATGTATGTACCACTATATATTTTTTATAATTGTATTTATATATCGAAATTAATCACCAATATATAATATATATTAAAATATAAAATATTATACATCATGACTAATATGAGTGTCCATCTAGCATATATACATCTTTTATTTTGATTTCTGTATTGAGATACATTATTTATTTGCTATCCATAACTCTTTTTATGCTATTTATGTGTTTTGTAAATTTTCTGTGCTGATATTTATATTTTTCGTATTTTAAAAGAGATATATGATAGTGTACAGTGATACATATAAGGAAAATTCTACTATGAAGATATTTAAGCGTCTTTTAGTAAGGATATTATCATATTTAAAAATTTATCTCTCTCATAATGATATCATTAATTACACATCAGATTTTAATAGTATAAATCAATGGTTAAGATTCAATATATTCACTAAATGTGTCTTCACCAAAGACCTTCCCTACATATAATATTATCATTTAGGTATATATTTAGAATAGGATAACACTACATATACATCCATCCATCCTAAAAAATAACTATTGTTTTTCTTATTATGACTCAAATTTTCTGTGTATTTTTGTATTCAAAATTTATGTGTTAGACTTCACTATTTCTATATTTAATGTATGGACCTATTAAGGGTAAAAATTAAGGCATAAGAAAATGAATAAATCTAGATGTACACATTTATGTATATATTTATATGATTTCATACTAAATAAACCTTGCGTTAAACACATGTATAATGAAATCTAATAAAAATAAAATAAAAGTTATTTTTGTTGATATATGTATTGTTATCAATATATTAAATTTTTTTAATTTAATTTAATTTAATTAATTATTTATTTTTATGTGTAAGTCGGATTTTGTTTTTGGTGCACATTGTAAGTTGGATTAAATAATAAGTTTATGGTAAAGTGTTAACTACATGAGATTTTAATGGCCAATCAAGACTACCTCTATTAAAAGGGGAGATGTTGAATTTTATGCTGGAGCAAATATCTTTCCAATGAATCTTGAAGTTATTTCCAGTGGTTTTGACTTCATTAATCTCAAAGTTATGATTCTGATGATTAGAACGTTTGTTTATCATACTACTGTTTAGTAAAAAATCACTTAATCGATTAATTTGATTAAAAAATTTATCGATAATGAATTAGTTTAAAAGAACGGCAAAAATAAGACAAAAACTGTTGAATTAGTCTGATTTGATTATTTGAACTCTTATTTAATCTCTAAATTTTTAAATCATTTAGTTTCAGTCGGATATTCAAAAGCTTAACATGAATCACAATAAAATTTGAACTTAATATCTCATACAACACTATTCTTGATGGGTTTATTGCATTCAAAGTTGTCTAATATAAATTGCAACATGAATATTCATGTGCAGTCAATTTCATATAAAATTACTTGTTAAAAATGTTGAATAATTTAAAATATTTGACTATATTAATATCTAACGATGATAAAATATTAACTTTACGTGAAGTTAACTGCATATGAGTTTAAGAAAAGAAAAGTGTACCATCTAGTCCGTTAATGTGATAATGCAGAATCTAATTTTTCTGTAAATTTTCTTAACATAAAAATTATATCCCATGAAATATTTAATTTAGATATAATGTCAATTATAAAATGAAAACTAGTCAAATAGTTAAGATACCGGTACGTAAAATATAAAAGTAGGTAACTTTACAAAATTTAGATTTTCATATTAAAACCACCCTATGTGTATATGAATATGTGATGAATGCTACATTAATTAATGTGAGTATAAAAGAATATGATATTGAGTGAGGTTGTTAATTAAAGTAATGAAGCATGGGTTGGATTGAGAAATGGAGGGTAAGGGACATTAATGATGGGGGGATTAGGTTAGGTGGTGTTTGATGTAGAGGGCATTAAGAAATGTGGGCTACGTTTGTTGGTGTGGGTTAGTTGTTCGTTGAGAAATTCATTATGGGAATTATTATAACATTCCTTTGCTAACAAAATATCCCTCTATTGACCTACTTCTATTATATTATTTTCATTCTTCAACCAAGATATTTTAATCAACAACGCTTTCAACCCTCTTTCTTTCTTGTTTCCTATTAAATGAAAATTAAATTATTTACCTGCAACTTTTTGGCTGTCATTATTTTTTTCCATTTTTTATCATTAGAACTCAACTGTTTTTCCCTTTTTTTTCCCCTTCCGACGGAATTAAAACACATTCATAATTTGAAGTTTCGCTCCTCTTTCTTGGGTCTTGAAGTTTTGAACTTATTTGACCGATGATGTAATTAACTAATTTTTTTTTGGTTTATTAATTAACTAATTATGTTAATGTTTTTGGTAAAAACTAATTATGTTAATGTTTTATTTTTTGGTATTGACTAACTATGTTAAAGTTATTGGCCCAATTATTATAAGATCTAGCTCATTATATTTAAAACCCAATAATTTGGCCCAACTCATCGAGCACTTCCTTCACAAGGCCCAAAACTCTAAAAATTTTGCTGCCCATAAATAGGATGAATCCTTTTTTGTCTCGGTCGAGGCCCAGTCCGGTCCAGATGGAGATCCGAACCGGACCTAGTGTTATGACCCGCCTTTGACTCCATTAAATTAATATCTCCCTTTAAAAAACAGAAACTCTGTCCCAAAAAAAAACAGAAACGATGCCTTAAACAATAAAATAAACAAGGTGTAAAGATTATATTATAAAACAAGGTATTAAAATCTGAATCAGTAGTTAATTCCACTGTCCACAGAATTAGAAATTTGAAAATTTTGAAAATTCAATCAAAAGTTAACTGGAAATTAAATCGAATATAATAAAGTAATATCTGTATATAAAATACATATTCATATATTTTAATTATAAATATGAAATTAATTTAATTATATTATTTATAGAGTTTGAATATATGTTTTCTTTTGTATTAAAAAAAAAAATTGGGAATGCAAAACCAGCGTTACAAAATCTGGGAGCTGAACCATGGTTTCTGATCGATGTGTCACTTTCCGAAGAAAACTCCAGAGCTATAACAGTATCTTTATAATTAAAAAAAATGACATTATTGACATGTGTCTATAAAACCCTCCCTCATTCGTTTTCTTTAGCATCCTGCAAGTTTATTAAATTAAGCTTTGGAAGAACAAAGCATAAGAAAGATGAATGGTAAGAGGAGGAGTATGTGTAAAATGGAAACAACATTGAAAACATTGTTGCCACCATCATCACCAGAGAAGTTAGGAAATGCTTCATCAACTCCATCATCATCATCATCTTCATCTTCTACTTCAACTACTAGTGTTGCAACTACAGAGTCCAAAAGAAGGAGGAATAATAACAACATTGAGAAGGAAGAGTACATCCTCCATTTGATTTGCTGGGGTCCTTATTGGCCTTAGATTTACATATATATCACATGCATCATCCAGATTCTTCATCTATTTAATTTTTTTTTTTTTTTTTTAAGATTGCATGCATGTAGGTGATGATCCTATAGAAGAACCACTACTATTTTGTTTATTTGGTTTGATATTAATATTATATTTTAGTCATGTGGAGAAGACTATTTTGGACTTGTAGTCATTCTTATGATATTTATGATGACCATCAAGCTAATTATTATTATTTTATTATTAGCTAGGTCCATAGAACATAGATTAGTGATGAACAGAGATTTTCATTTTCATGTAAGAAACGATAAAGGAGTAGATTCTCATTTTAAGATTAAATAAACTTTCATTTCAATTGGAATTCTGGACTTAGATTGTGTCATTAATTTCTTAACTATTTATCGATAATAAATAATTTTCATGTGTTAAATTAATTAAGATATTAATAAATAATTTGAAAACAAACTCTAGAAAATGTGGCAATTAGAGATCATAATCGGAATGATAATTATCCAATATTTAATATTTTTACTTTTTAGTGTAAAAAAAAGTTGATTAGTGTTGATTCAACAATAAGACAAAAAAAAAATCCCGATACTTAGAAGATTTTAGAAAATTAACAAAATCTCCTAAAATTCTGTCGTCTGAATAAATAAATTTTGAAAAAAATATTGGAAAAAATAAGAAAGGTTACCCTCTGATTTTTTTCTTTCTTTCTAAAATCCTCCTAGTTAAACTTGAGAATAAGTTGTATTTGGATGGAAAGGAAAAAACAGAGAGAAGGGAAGAAAAGAAGAATGGAAAGGAAAGAAAATTATTATTATTGTTATTCATCGAGATTCCCCGTTTGGTTGGTTCAAGGCCAAAGGGAGTACCAATTACCAAAGTACACCAAGTTGAATTAGCTTCATCTAGTTGGTGAATTATTGTCTAGAATAATGGTAGTAAGATATGGGGCTGGTTGATGAATGGTGATGGAGGTGTTGATGATTAGTTGTGTATGCTAGGTATATCATTGCGGATACATTTCAGTATGGATAGCATAGATTATGTTACCTTATAGTGATTCATAATCAATCTGCTATGGCTCTCACTTTCACAGTATCAATATCATTCAATCATATTTACCATAACTTAGGAGCATATAACATCCAAAACTAAACTGCATGATTCCTTTTGACAGTAGTGATCTTATAATTTGGACTATTGCTTTCATTGTCCAACTCACTTCTCTAGATTCATTCTCATGGGGTTTAGTCATTGAAATCTTGTTGATTGTGAACTTGAATCACAACAGTAATCATAAATCAATAAATTTTTAATAGATGAAAACACAGAGT
The DNA here is from genome assembly GCA_036250425.1 of Stylosanthes scabra. Lineage (NCBI taxonomy): Eukaryota > Viridiplantae > Streptophyta > Magnoliopsida > Fabales > Fabaceae > Stylosanthes > Stylosanthes scabra. The sequence goes on along the minus strand of JASCZI010151073.1, from coordinate 62,940 downwards.
GTACCGTCCTGGTTTGGAATTTGATATTTTGTGAAATTAATTATCACATAAGAACCCGGACAAAAAAGACATTGTATGCAACTATCATATTTACCATTATATTATCATTAATAACAAAATTGGATGAATAATGAGATTACATAAAGATCTTGGAATATTGTGATATGATGATAGGACTACATAATCAAAGTAGTAGCAACAACTCTCATCACACAAATCTCATAAACAATAATAATAATGATTATTACAACATTATTATTGAGTAACTCAGAACCTAGTGGTACTAGGACCCCAGCAATCTAACTCCATAACCTTGTTGATAGAGTCTTCCTTAGTCCTCTTAACCTTATTGGAGACAGCAGATGAAGAAGAAGAGAATTTGGGAGCCTGAGTGTAAGATCTGATGTTATTCTTAGCATGTTGTTGGAGTGATCTGAAAGCATAGTTCCACCTACACACACCCAATTGATCCTTCAAAGCCTCCACCACTCCAATGCTTGATGCCACCATCCATGCTCTTGTTGCCTTTCCACTCATCTTTCTTGCTTTGCTTTGATATGTGAATTGTGATGTGATGATATCTGAGTTTGTGGAATGCTGATTAATGTTTATATTTATATATATATTATAGTAATGCAAGGAAATGTGGGTGGTTTGGGAATGAAGAAAGAAACAAGGGGTGAGTGAAATGGAAAACAAGGGGCGGTATTTGAATTTGCATTGATTCCACCGTTTGTTTGGAACAAAGAATCTGGCCAAACTTCAATTAATTAATATTTTTTAGGGTAATGTTATTTGAATAAGTAGTTTTGGCCGATTAAATTTAACCAAATAATTTATTTTTATGTTATTTTATATTAAATAATATAAAAAATTATATCAAAATAAAATTTTATTTAATATCAAAATAATTTTTTATTTAACATAAAAATAAATGACTTATTAAAATTGATAATTTGCGTATGATTATTATATTTTTTATTTTCACTAAAATTGACGTACTTACATTTGTTACTTCCTTTTCTTCTTTCCTAGTATACTCTCTTTCTACACGTAAACCTTTTTAACTTTTTTTCTTTTTCTTTATTTACATTCTTCTCTCTCTCTTCTAAAATTTTTTATTTATGCGTCACATTCTCATGTAGTCATGTTCCTTGGTCCCTGCTATATTATTTTTCTATATATTAATTTATTGGATTTTAGAAAACGTAGAGAAGATGCAATTATGGTCTCTCAAGTGCCAAATGACAACCAAAAAAGGCAATTGTGTTGCTAAGTATCAAGTGCAGATATTTTATTGAGATGCCCACTGCACGCATTACATGTATTTTAGAACCAAACATGTGACCTATAATATCATCTAATTTTTTCTTGTGACTTATAATATGATGTTATAAAATATATATTAAAAATAAATTAAATAATAAATATAAGATGATAGATTTTGGTTTGTATAATTTTTTTTATTTTTAGATAAACACTTGTCTGATGGATATTTTTTATTAATCTTTTAATTAAGTTGTGATTATTTAATAAAAAATAATTTTTAAAAAAAATATGTTTGTATAATCTAAATATAATTATATGTTAGTGACTTAGTGTTTTATTTTTAATTTCTATACATTATGAAAAATACATTTAGGAATAGTATGTATTATTGATTTTTACTAAAAAAATATCTGAAATATTTTATACATTTAAAAAATAGATTAAAAAGAATATTCATATTGTATATGCCATTTGAGTTTGGTTGTTAGTAGCCGTAGGTTGCTACTAAATGGTGTATTGGTTTTGAGAGGATTTTGGGGGCTTAAACTGAAAGTGAAAGACGACAAAAGTAATGAAAACTATGGGCTATGCTCTTCCTCTTCCTCTTCAAAAATATTTGTAACACTTGCTTTGGAACTCAATCTATCCTGCTACTATTTTTAAATTACCATGAATGATGATGATTCTTTTTTTTATTTATTTATTTATTGTTAAGGAATAACCTAGAAGATTCATTTCTTAAGAGGGGGAATCTTGTATATTAGACTCACTTGGTCAATTTTCGTCCCTTCTCCTTAAAACAAGATACCTACATTATTTTTTAAGATAATTTAATATTTAACTCGTAGTTAATTTCATCGTAACCCCAAATTTCAGGGAGTAAAACCTAAGTTTAATGTGGTTTGTATTGAAGCGGAGCCTTTTTGTAAGTTGGTTTAAATTAAAATAAATTTTGTAGATGGTGAATAAGTCAATATGTAAAAAAAAAAAAACATAAAGATATATAACTTTCAAATATATTGATATAGTAATTGGAGATATACTTTATTATTGTAATTTATTTTTATTGATATAACTTTAAATCCTCCTTAAATTCTTAACGGTAACGTCGAAGAGATTTAAAGAGATTTTTACCTTCTTTATAATTGTGTCGAGACTCTTTAACTATAAAAAATAAAAAAAATTAAATAACTTGCACTTGGAGGGTTTTATATATACCAAAATCAAATTAAACTAATTAAATTAAATATTTAAAAAATTTGGTCATGTTAAGTTATTTGCAACTTGTAATAGGGGAGGATTATAGTTAAATCAATTGAAAAATATTAGAAAAGTGACTAGAATAGACTTGAATCTTTTTAAGTGACTTATTATGATAGGGTTATATAGATTCAACTACAACGTAGCGTGCATTTTAGACTTTTAAATGGGTAGAAATTTGTGATTAATTTAATGAGTTGAAATGAAACTAATAATAATGCTGAATTAATTATCACAGAACTTTAGAGAATATGATGTGTCAAATAAATATGCCTAAACTATAATAATTGGTTGGCATGAGATTGCAGAAACAAGGGACGAAACCTTGCAACTCTCATGAAACTAGCAAAATAGATGCGTGAATCATTTCATTCAGCTTCCCATGGAATTTAATTATGGCTGCTACAACCAAAAAAAAAAAAAAAGCTAATTGTTTTTCGCAAACCACCTTCGGAAAATTATTATTATGGCTGCTTCTTTCATTTTTAAGAAATCTTTTGTTTTTACAAAATTTAAATTACATATATTAGACAAAAAGAGTCATCCTATATTCTTATAAATAATTGAGAAGAATAAAAAAAATTAAGAGATATTTGTATTTAAAAAATACAAGTTTTTTTTAATTAAATCAAAGGTGGTTTTATACTTTTGTGCTGAATTTTTTTTTATATTTGAAAAAAAAGAACGAAAACAAAAGCGGCTGTGGATAAGTTCATGTCCAAACAGAAACCCCTTTCAAAAGGTTGCAATAAAATATAAAAAAGAATATTGTTTTAAGGGGCAACAATAAGCAAAAAGGAAGCAAAATGGAGCACAAGATTTTCAGGCTATATATTCCAAAGTCCAAAACTAAGAACCGTTGAGACTGAAAAGAAAAGCAATTGCAACTTGCCATTCATTCAACTTGAAATATCTGTGGGCCATTTTCTTTGGGCCTTTGGGGCCTAGAATATCCTCCAACAAAAAACTATAAGAGAGGCTAGTAGCAACAACCTTAACTGTAATACCAAAAGAAAAAACCACGCAAGAATCTGAATTGATCTAAACCAATCCAATCCAATACTATGTTTTTTTTTTTCTCGCTAATAATCCAATACTATGTTAAATCAGTTTAACCCTCACTGCTTGGGCCATTTTCCCCCCTTATATTTTTGTCTAAATAGACAATTTTTAATTAATAAACAATAAATAATTTTGAACCTAAAATATTAATTTTGGGTATTATCCTAGAAACTAATTTGAGTTGAGTTAGTGATCAATTCACTAGTCCGCTTAAATAAGTGCTGTAGATTCGAATATTTAAATAAAACCTAGATTAGCTACCAGTTAATCACTGATTTATTGGATTTGGGAATATCATAGGAAATAAAATTTAAATTATAGGTCGGTTAGACTTACTGGAAATATTTGGAGTAGATGGTTAAAAACGTTGTTTAAAATATTTAACAAATGGGAAGAAAAATGAGACAAAATTTAAATGAGCTAAACAGATCAAGTTTAATTCACATGTTAATTAAATCAAGCCCATAAAATATATCATTTTGAGATGATCAAAGAAGCTAACCTATTTTTACTACTATTTATATTGGCTTGATTGTTTATAAATGTACCAAAGACAGTTTTTATATAAGTCCACCAATGAGTCAATATTATTACTTAAGATTTTTTTTTGTGTTTTTAAAGTAATTATTAAATCATCAATCAAGAAAAACATAATAGCTAGAGTCTTAAACATAAGAATAAATATATCTGTTTTCTTTCTAACACGCCAAATGCCCAAATTAAATTCAAGCACATTGCACATTCGGCTAGCTAGCAAAAATTGTACTATTGCACAACAATAATCATAATTGGATGCCCTAAATTTCATGAATTGCTCCAAGCTATTTAATTTATTTTGTATTGCTAATTTGTAGAAGAAAATTAAGGTTGGAACTTTGTTGTTATGTTTTTTTTTACCAGATATGCACTAAACTGAAAGTTTAAGACTAATCTGTTAGTTATTGTAAAAATAAAGTGTGTGACAGTTCCAAGTCCTCATTCTTCAAAGACAATCGAATTTAAAAAAAAAACGATTAAGAAGCACGTACCTTTCTTCAATCTATCTTAATATGTTGTTTTAATTTGAACATCTATCTACACATGAATATTATTGACAAAACAACAATGAGATAACATAATTAATAAAAAGAAGTTACATGAGATCTACATTTTCTGACCTCTTAATTAATTAATTAATAACTAAATCCACCACATAATAATAATAATAATAACAAAAATAATAATAGAGTAATACTAGGGAGTCAATGTTAGGGAGCATATAGGGAGTCTATGAGTGTAATTAGAGAAATAATGAGTGGTAAAAAAGGAAAGAAAAAAAAAAGAAAAAAGCTTATTCGTCACCTATTGACTAACAAACTCTGTACTCCCTAAACTTTCTCATAATAATAATAATAATAATAACAATAATAATAATCGAATATTCGTCAAAATTATGCAAGACAGTTTAGATATACTAAAGACTACTGTTGCGATTATTATTTTGGTCAACTTGTGGACGAAGACATGTGGCTTAATTATGGGATCGCATACAAGAGTGGGAACGTTGCTTAAAGTTAGGTAATAAGGTTTGTCCTAAAATGATAAGTATTTTTTGTATACATTATTAATTATTAATTAAGAACAATTTGCTTAAATTGGAAAAATACGGGGGTGCCTTATATTAAGATTAAGGTAAAAATTAAAAAGGACAAAAATGTCTTTGTTTGAAGTTGCAAAACTCATATATACTCGTATAATTATATTTGTCAATATTACCGATGGCCTCAACCTCAATAATATAAAGCCATTACAAAAAATTTATATAACATTTTATCGACACCTAAAACATATGTATAATCAGTTGGAATTTACAGACATAATTATAACCGACGATTATTTATCAACACCTTAGTTGTTGATACAATTAGTTACCGAAATTTTGACCGTCAATAATACAAATTGTGTTTTTGATAGTGAACTCATATATATTGCAATTTACCCAAAAAATTAGTTTATTTTGACGGATGATCCATTTAAATCAAATTTAAAAAATCTTTATTTTTTCCTTTTATATTACAAATTATATTTACAATTGAACTATTCCTTAAAAACAACCCTAACTATATATGATTAGGTGACCTTAAACTAATGGATTTGTATACATTCCGAGAGAAATGTGATGACATGCATTATGTTGTGATATTATTATTATTGGAGATTGATGACACAAAATTATTGGCTGTCTCCTTTAATTTCTAGAAGATTTCTAAAGCAGGTAGGTGACACTGAAACGCATCATATATACGCCATTCAACTCCACTCCAATTTATTTTCTTAAAAAAATATCACTTCCCTAAATAGTAATAATGTTTCATTATCATTTTAATTTATTCTTTTATATATACACACAAACTAATTAAAGAAATCTGACATCGATTGATTATATTCTTCTTCTTTTTTTTTTTATAAAAAAATTAATTTATTCAGAGAATTTGCAGAGCTGCCGGATATCTAAATACGATAAAGGGAATGCACTTAATTATTTTATTATAATCTTCATTTTTTATTTTTCTTATTAAAAATATCACATACATAATTTGTGAAATATATTCAGTAGGATACCCTAAAATTGATTCATGGCCACAAGATCTTGAATAAGCATGCAATTATTTCGCAAGTAAACGTTTAGCTACCTGTTTGTATTTGCACCATTCATTACCAGACTAAATTGTTGATTGCAAACTGAAAAAACAAGAACAAAATATTTGGGTTTTAGAAGGAAAAAAAAAATCAAGAATTATTTGGATTTTTAATGATAATTATTGACATGACGATGCATGATTCAAGATTTGACAAATTAAATTACTTTACCAGCACACTATGCAATATTTGCAGATAATTAATGTATGGGCCTATGGGGCCCTTTACCTAAACACGCCATGATGATACTTACATGCGTGTTTGATTTTCTATTTATTAATAACACCCTTTAGTTTGTGCTCTGATCTCACTTGAAAAGGATCAGTTGCTTGTTAATTACATTCCAGGTTCTATATATATGTATATGAAGGCTCTGGAATTGTATACTTACGTACCAGCTGTCCTACTTTGATTTTGTTTGTGTATTTGAAACAAAGATTATGTGATGTAATGATGCTTTTTAATGGATATGCTAATTAATTTTGGAAAAATTAAGTTTTTTTTTTGTTTCTAGTATTTTTCAATTTTTTAATGTATTATTAATGTTTATTAATTTGATTTAATTTTAGTGTCATGATATTAACAAAAGCTTTTAATACGTAGAATTTCTGAAAAAAAAAAAAAGAGTTCTTTTAATAAATATTTTTTTCTTCCCATATATATACACAGCACATCATATATATCTCATTAACGTATGTATGTGAAATGGCATCAATGATATTCAAGCTATGAGATTAGGTTGACTATGTACTCATTAATAATATGTAGCAATTATTAATTTGTCAGATTTCAATGATTCCGAGTAATAATGGCTTCATGATTGGTTCAAGTAAAATTTGTATAATAGGGGCGTCACTTTTTTTCTTAGTCAGCATGTAAAGCTGAGTTTTGATGATGTTTTGCGACTGTAAATTTTATTTTAATATAATCTAATTAATGCATGCAACTAAGACAATTCCCACGTATATATTTTCAACCCTTTCCTCGAACTTTAGTTCCTAATTGGGTTATCAAAAGCTGTATGTGAAATTTGAAATTAATTGAAGTCTCAAATTAAATAGTTAATGGCAGCATTTTCCTTTTCATTTTCAAACATTGCAGCCAAGTACAGTATATAATATGCTATTAATTCAAAGATACGGACTATAACCAGAAATTTTATAAGAGGATCAAAATTAAATATAAAATAAATTATTAAAATATAATGTATAAAAAATTTAAAAATATAAGAATCATTTTAGGTGATATAGAATATACGGTAATCATCTTAGCTGTTGATATCAATTATAAATAATTTTAAAATATATACATATTAAAATGAACGTTTAAAATGATTAAATTACTGTAAATCATGAGACACCTAAAATGCTTCCAGAAATATAATTCATAATAAAAATTAACATTCAACAACATATTTTATAATTTTAATATTTTTAGTCTTATTTTACTCTTGATGGTATTTTATGAAATTAAAATTATCGACTATTATGTTTGAATTAAATTTTGAAACAATCTTATTTCAATATTTTTTTTTATCTTGTTTTAACATTTATTTTAATAAGTTTTTTCTCATGAAGAATATATAGACAAACATGAAATAATAAAATTTTATTAAAACAAAATTATAATTTTATATTTTTTGGAAAAAAAATCCAGAAGTGAGAAAATTTATATAGTATATTTATATATACAATAATACTAAGTGTATACTTATTTTGCCTAATTAAGTACAATCAAATCATTTATTTCTACGCCAAATGAAATATCATTTCAATACCAAATAACATGAGCTTCTATTTTACATCAAAATAATATATTTGACATAAAAATAAATAATTTGATTGAATAAAATAAATATAAACCTAAAATTATTGTTAGGGCAAGTTACCTATGTAAACTATATGGAAATCAATATTATCAGATTACACAAAAACCAGAAAATTGATCAGATTGCATGGTGTGTCATTTCTATAGAACTCGTGGGACCTTGCCACGGATTCATGTATGTTTTAAACAAATTTTAAGGGATCCGTGTGCCACGGATTCTTTGTATTAGTTTTAAAAAAAATAACATAGAATCTGTGGCACCCTCTTTGGTTTTCTAGAATCCATGGTAGGGTGCCACAGATTCTGCTTAAAAAAGTTATGTAATTTTTTTGTTTAACTAAAAGGTATATTGCAATGATCCATGACATAACAAATAATTTTTTTTGCTATATCTATTATGAATTTTATCCTTATTTCATATATGTATCAATAAAAAATACATTACATAATATATTTATTTTATAAGACTAATAAATATTTTTTTGTGACTACTAGACGTAAGTATTACATGAACAATAATATGTATTGTATTTATTAGGTAGTTGATTCACATATGATATAAGGATAAAAAATAATACAAAAAATATGATTTGTGATGTCATGGATAATTGTATATATACTAGTTAAATAATTAAAAAATGGCCCTTAACAAATATTCATCAATAAACAATTTTTTAAAATTTATCGAATTAAAAACACTATATTACAGTTATAAATTCATAAGCTTTTTAAAATATTAGAAAAATATAATATGTAGTGTATTTTTTTTAGTTGATACATGTATGATATAAAGATAAAATTTATAATTGATATAACAAAAATAAATTATTTATCATATCATGGATCATTGTAATATATCTATTGGTTAAGTCAAAAGGTTACATAATTTTTTATTAACTTTATAAAACAAACAAATAATATATTTGTTGGGTAATTGATATATGTATGATATAATGATAAAATTTGTAATAGATATAAAAAAAATAAATTATTTATCATGTCATAGATCATTGTAATATATCTATTGGTTAATTCAAAATGTTACATTGATCATATTTAAACGAATTGCCAAAAAAAACATTTACCCTAAATCCGTGGCACCCTATCCCTTAAAAATTGTTAAACAGGAACCTAAATTCGTGGCAGGGTTCCACGGATTCCATAGAAATGGCAAACGATGTAATTTGATATATATAATATATTTATATTATTCTTTTATTATTATCATTAATCTAATTGGTAAATAATATATATACATGTAAATTATATATACTAATAATAATACTACTAATAATTTTTTTAAAAAAATTGGGGGACCATGGCCCTGTAGCCCCCATTAATTCCACCACTGCGGTCTATGGAGATGGTTTTTTTTTATTATTATTTATTTAAAGAATAAAGTATTGTTTTGGATTCTATGTTGAATTCTATTTTAATTTTTAATATTTAAAATATTTTATTTTGGTTCCAAAAATTTTCAATTAAACTCAATCAAATCCTATCGTTAAAGGTTAGATAAAAACTTAATATTGTAATTTATGTAACCATTTGCTCGGTGATTAGTTGCTTTAGTCCTTCGTTCAAAAACTTCATATGACAAAGTTTGACACTTATTTTATCTTCTCATTCTTGTAACAAATAAAAACTTAAAACCATAATCATTCATCATTATCGCACGAGAATCGAACTAATAAAGTCTTTGTTGCTGCTCGTGAGTAGTTCGACCTTATCTACATAGCGAGTTAAGATTATATTGGCTCTACAAGATGAAGAGAGAAACGACCACGTTAGTTACGAAGTTAAATTCTCATCCAACTTTAAATGGTGGGACTTGATTGAATCTAATTAAAACAATTTAAGATCAAAATTGAACATTTTAAATGTTATAGACTAAAATAAAATTTACCTTAAATATTAAGAATAAAAACAATACTTTACCTTTATTTAAAATAGCATGCAGAGTTTATATTATTAGTTCTTCGATCAAACATATTATGTTACCGTAATTCAGGTTAAGTTAGTTCATCAATCCTAATAAATATGGTCAGGGACGAAGTTAGGGAGTTTTGGAGGGGGGGTCAAAAAAAATTTTAGGTAAAAAAAATTAATAATTTTATCGTATATTTTTATATGAGAAAGTTTTGGTAGTTAATATTATGGAGACAATAAGAATGCTAATATTATTTTTTATTCTTTTCTCTTTCTTCTTTTACCATCCACTATTTCACTAATTACACTCATTGATTCCCTATTGGTCCCCTAATATTAGTTTCGTAGTATTATTCTTTCTTTATACATGTAATGAAATTTGTTATATATGTATATATATAATGGAGAAAATATTATATATGCTACTTTATGCTCTTATAATTATTTAATAAAAAATAAGGATAAGACATTTTTGTGAAAAAAATTAACAAATTTAATATGTAAAATTACATGAAAATATTATTACTAAAAAGTTTGTATTCTTATTTTGACTTTATTTAGTTTATTTGATCAAATATAAAATTTTATTAATAGATGAAATAATTGGATAGTCAAAAAATAAGATAATAATATAAAAATTATAGATTTTTTGAGAAAAAAGATACAATAACTTTATTGTTATTTTGAACTCTTCCTTATAAATAAAAAAGAATAAATCTATATGTACTATTGTACACATTTATACACACCATTTAACAATACAAAAAAATGTAAATATTAGCACAGAAATCTACATTTTTTTGTGTTAATGTTTATATTTTTTTATATTATTAAATAGTATGTACAAATGTGTACAATAATACATCTAATATTACCGAAATAAAAATATACTATAAATATTTTTGAAAAAGGGGCTAAAATTAAAATTTGGGAAGGGCTAAATGATAATAAATATACATTTGTTATAAAAAAAATTTAAGTTGGTGGGCCACTGCCCCCTTCTTCAGTATGAGCTTCGCCACTGAATGTGGTAAAACATAAATCTGCAAAATGTATTATTGAAAGGGTTGTGAACATTAGTCAATAATATTTTTCTGTTGTGAGAAAATGACCGTCTGGACTCTGGAGCATATATAAACATTTATAGGTAGTGACCCAAAAATGAAATAAGCATCCATGCTATATTAAAAAAAATTGATATTGGAGCGATTAATTTAACTTTAAAAGATAACTCAAGGCATAAAGAGAGTTTCATATAGAAACTATATTTTTTAAAGATGTGTAGTGAAATTTGAAATACACTTTTTTTTTATAATTTAAATATAAAAATTTAAAATTTAGGATATAAAATTAAAAATAATAAAAAACTAATTGATATTTACCTAAAAAATAGTTTCTAATTAAACTTAAAGCCTAGTCATCAGTTCTATTTAATCTCCTCAAATTAAAGTTTTAAAATAGTGAATCATTGATCGTGAGATCGATCATTTCCTTAGATACTAAAAGAAATGCTTAAAACTAAACATTATTGTCAACCAAAAAAAAGAACATTATTTGATAAAAAAATATATATATATAATAATCAAACCCTTTTTAAACAACTTTCATGTATGTGCATTGCATCATATCAATATGCGTTGAAGTGAAAGTTAAATTTCCATTGTGGTCTCTTTAGTTAACACCGCACATTTTCTTGTTCTCTGAAATTCAATGAGGCAGAAGAACAAGTTTTCCACACAAAAGAAGGTCAAATAAACAGCGATGGAAAAGAATCTGGTTTTGTCTTTCTTGTAATTTTCACCTATCACTTAGACCCTTGTTATATGCTTTGTCGTAATTCAAATTCAAATTATGTATTAAAAAACGTTGATATGAAAGCTACTTATACACATCATTTCCCATATTTTCCATATCGATCATCATTTTAGTCCACATTTGATGGACATATATACATATATAATAATATTAATTGTTATTATTATTAATTAGTAGCTTTTGAATTGTATGTATAACTAATTATTATAGACCTTTATGCAACACCAATAACATTTTTAAATTAGAACGTAACTATATATGTAACTATTGTTAAAAAAGTAAACACATTGAATCATTGCGTGGAACTAACGCAACATGTAATAGTAATATTAAAGTCTTAATAAAAAACGTGAATTATAATTTTACGGATAATGCTCGAATTAGTCTGCTAAAAATAACCAAGTCAAATTTGTTTTTAAAAGATTTTATTAATTAAATTAATGTCATTATGTCATTTTATTAATAATTTTTGTTAACTATTAGTCACATGAAACTTTAATAACATCATAAAACGATTTCGTCTTGATTATACGATTTATTTGGATAAAAATGACTCTTTTTTGCGTGAATAATAAAAATAATTGTTCAATTTTACATTTACCATTATCATATAAATCGGCGTTATTTTTATCCAAACAAATCTTATGAATTAACACAACATCATTTTTAAGGGGCTGATATGTCAGTTGACGTTCTACATGAATAATCGTTAACAAAAATTATTAATAAAATAATAGAATGATGAATATAATTAATCTATAATATTTTAGACACTAATTTAATTAATAAAAAATATTTAGAATAAATTTGACTATTTATTAATTTTTTAGGAATTAATTTAACCATTAATCCTAATTTTACGGTATAATTTTAAAGTGAGATGAATGGTACTCTTCAAAAATATTTGCAAATATAACCCCGTGTAAATTTATTATAATTACTGAAATTTCCTAAACTTTTTGTAACTCCAAAGTATACCCACATGAACTCCGATTTCCTTTGAAGGAAACAAATCATTGCTTCACCATGACAGCGTATTCCGTATTAACCCCTCCGCTAGAAGCTGGATCCCTCTTCGTCACCGCATGCTTCTACACGGCTCTGCTCTCCACCAAAGATCAACATCGGCGCTCGTCGACTGGTAGTGGGTGCTTCGTAACATGTATTACCAATAGTGTTTTCAATATAAACGCTTTTCTATAAAAATAAAAAAAAATGAAAAATAAGATGATGGATGATGCAGGACCTAAAAGGCAAATAGAGGAGAAATATATAGAAGAGGTAGAACCCTATGCAACAAATCAAAAGCAAGACAGGGAAGACAGCACCATGTCTAGAGGAGGAGAATACGCCGTAGTCACCAGCAGTTGTTTGTTTCAGAAGAGGGTTCATGGGGAAAAATTAGAGTTACAAAAAGTTTAGAAAATTTCAGTAATTACAATAAATTTGCACGGGGTTATATTTGTAAATATTTTTGGAAGAGACACTGGTGACCTTCCCTTGGCCAAGAAAGAATTGGAATATTGGATAGTGTCACACACTATATAATTAATTGGTCACATGTGAGAATAAAAAAGATTCAAGTCAGAGCATTTATAATTGGAAGGCTATTTTCACAGTTTTAGTTCGCTTAAAACCGTGTGACACTGTTGGATGGCTATTGAAGAAGTTCAATGCTGCATTACACAGTAAGAATCTTACATAACAGCTAAGGCCACCACTTATTTAACATCACTATGATACTTTAATTTGTAACCATATTAAATGAAAAATGAAGAAATATAGCATTCTATTGTGAGTTGACTTTTGACCAGATCAGAGGCGTTCACTGTAGCGCCGTCTGTACCTGCGTCACTTGTGGAATAACCTTGCAATATGTCTGCATGTCTATGGTGCCACATTTCATCACTTTATTTTTCAAATTTTGTTTTTTAAGAATAAATTATTATTTTAATTCTTAATTTTGAATTATGTCTTAATTTTTTTCTTAACATCTAAAACAACTTATTTTTGTCTTAAATGTTTTGTTGTCAAGTATAGAGGAATCAATACTTTAAAAAAGTCTCCAATTAAGGGGTAATTTCTAAAAAAAGATTATAAGACTTTGAATTTTTTCACTATAATAGTTAGCTTTTGAGGTGATAATGATTCTCTCAATCTTATAGCTTGTATTACTGATTGTTTTTAATTTTTAAGGTCTCATAATATAACTCATTATATATTTTTCCTTTAGTTAAAACTTTTAATATTAAGAACTGAGACAATATTTTATCTTTATTTTAATTGTTTAACATTATTGGATATATGTTTCTTTTAATTGTATTCTTTTACTGATGTTGAAAATAAATCGATACTGATATTTTAATTTTGTACAATAATTTTACAATAATATAAAACTTATTAATAATATTTAAAATTTATAATGTAAATATTGTAACTTATTTAAATTGTATGTTGTGCATGCATTTATTTATTTAATACAGTAAAGGATAGGCTGGATTTTGTATACGTTGAATATTTTCAAAGTTTATTGTGTGCTGAACTGTTGATATGATGTGGATAACTGTACTGTTTGTGTTATGGAGGCACATGCATGCTTTCAAGTTTCAAGACGTGAGACAAAAGGAAGCAAATCTTTTAAAATCATCAGTGCTCCAATTTAGTCATTTTGATGTTAATCACTTCTTAACAAGCAATATCAAATTAATTATGGGAATTACAGGTTTGCCCTTTCAATGTTTTATTGTTATTATTTATTAAACTATCATAATCTTTCCATGCATTGTGCTTACGTGAGTCATGACAGAAGAAATTTGGAAAGAATGGAAAGGAAAGGAATAAGAATTTAAATAATTGAATAGAGAATCATTAAAATTTGAAAAGTTTAATCAGGGAGTCGACTTTTCGGTTAATATTTTAAATTATTTTTTATTATAAATTTCAAATTCAATTTTTTTTAAAAAAATTATAATTATTGTTAGAACTTAGGTTATTTTCAAAAAAAAAAAAATTTTTCAATGGGAATTACACCATGATATCCTTCTTGAACTCCATGAGTTTCTTTGTTTTGTTCTTGGCACATAATTTCTTTTTTTTCCTTTTTTTTGTCAATTTTTCGCGCAATCATTTTTTCCCTTCAAACACAGTCATGTGCCGCTTCAAGCTTCCTATTTCTCCTCCTCTTCAGCTTCTTTGTGGTAGTTCCTTCTGCATTTTTGTGGTTCTGTCTGCGTCTCTACCTCGGCAGTTTCGTCAGTTTCTTTGTAGGAGTTCCGTCTCCACCTCTGCAATTTCGTCAGTCTTTCCGTGGGAGTTCCGTCTCCACCTCGACAATTTCGCCAGTATCTCCGTGGAAGTTCCATCTCCATTTTTTCGGCAGTTCCTCTGCACCTCATTTTGGCAGTTCCGTCTGCATCTCGTTTTGGCAGTTCCACATGCATCTCGTTCCGGCAGTTCCGCCTGCACCCCGTTCCGGCAGTTCCGCCTGCATCCCGTTCCGGCAATTCCGTTTGCATCCCGTTCTGGCAGTTCCGGCTGCACCCCATTTTGGCAGTTCCGTCTGCACCCCGTTCTGTCAGTTTTATCTGCACCCGTTCTATCGGTTCTACACCCTTGTTTTCGATCTTTTTATTTATCAATTTTCAAACTCAAGTTGACACTTGAGTTTGAGGGGGATGTTGGAGATATTATTCTATCAATTAGTATATTTATAATTATTAATATGATACACCTCATAAATATAAAATATTAGGCATTAGTATTTTAATTATGGTTTTTACCTATAAATAGCTTGTATTTTGTACCTTGTTTCTTACAATTGCAATACACAAAACCCTTTCTATATTTTTGTGTACTCTAATCTTTCTCCGTTCTAACAATTACAAGATAAATAATTCTCTTTGCACATCAAAATTAGTCACTAAAGAGAAAATCTTGGGAGCCAATATTTGGGAGACAATAGGTAGCCAATATCATTTTTTTTCTTTTCTCTCTCCCCTTTTACCACCCACTATTTCCCTAATTATACTCATTGGCTCCATATGGGTCCTCTAACGTTGATTTTCTAACATTACTCGCCACTAAATCAATCATCAATATATAATACAAATTGAAATACGAAATACACCTAGCATAACCCTTAAAAGATATATAAATTTACAATTAAAAAAGTTAACTATTAGAAGTTAGTTCTGTATATCTATTCGATTATTAAATAGTTTTAGGTCTATGCTATGTTTAACAGTTAGTCAAAAGTAAAAAATAAGTTGGTATTATGTAATATATAATATTGAGGTAGCATTGAAAAGCAGCTCTACTATGAATCTATGATCAAGCTATATAAGCCCAAACTAGTCATGAAGATAAGCATGCCTTAAAAACGAATTAAAATAATTAAAGTGACATTCAAAAAGTTCTTTTAATGAAAAACATGGAACATAGTTTATTTTATTTTTACTAGGATATTATATATAATAATTATTGAGATAATATTGTTTATTTATGTAAAAATAATATTATTATTGATATAGCTAGCTAGCTAGGGTTACATTCATTTTGTGGTGACATGGTTCAAATAATGTTGTGTTAGAGAAAAGAGTTACATGACAGGGTTACACATACATATATACAATGTATATATAACCCTAATAAGATGCTTTAATTATTTTTCATAAAATGTTTATTTTTTTTTTAATTCTTTAGAGTAAGACACGTCTCCTAAGTAATGAACAAAGGACGGTACCGAATCCCATTGACTTAGATTATGTTCCTTAGATTGCCTTCTCATCTTTCTTGCCCATTTCTCTCTAACTATTTATCTATATATATACACTATCATTTCTTATTTACTTTCCTATTCGTTATTGCTAGCAAGAAGAGCAACACTTTTTTTTCCCTTCATCTGTTTACAAACAAGTGTTCATATAATATTTGTTTGTGAATTCACTTAATTAATTAATTAATCAATCATCATCATGGCCAAGTCTTGTTCTACTAGTGAAAAGAACAATAATGGATTGAAGAAAGGTCCATGGACTCCGGAGGAAGATCAAAAACTCATTGATTACATTCAGAAACATGGACATGGCAAGTGGCGGACCCTTCCTAAGAATGCAGGTACTTTACTTTAATTTGTGTTAACTACTTAATTAATTATATATTATTATGTCCTTTAAATAAATAAATAAATAAATATATATATATATATGATAATTCTATATTATATTCAAAATCCACTTTTGATTAATACTGATTAGAAATCTTATGAGTTAAGTGTATTAATATTTAAAACTATGATTAGTCATTTTGCAACAATTATTCCAACAGTTGTTGAAACCATCACTAAAAATTTTAGCATCATCTAATTTAATCTGAGTTGGCCATGCTAGCTTAACCATTCACTGGCGGTTTAAAAATTATTCTATCCTTTGTTACATATAGTTTTTATATTCTTTGGACGCATATATATATACATATTCTTGCTATGCTTATTGCTTTAAGTTATTAAACATTTATATATATAATGAATATTAATTATTAGCATTATTACTTAACATCAATATGTATATTTGTAATGATTTAATTAATAATATTTAACATGTAAATAATGAATATAAAGGACTTAAGAGGTGTGGAAAGAGTTGCCGGCTACGTTGGGCTAATTACTTGAGGCCTGATATAAAGAGAGGAAGATTCTCATTTGAAGAAGAAGAAATGATCATCCAGTTACACAGTGTTTTGGGAAACAAGTAAGTGTATCAAAGTAGCTAGTAACATTAAATAATCAAATAATGTTTCTTATTTAATTTATTTTTATTAATTAGTCTATGTATAAATTATATTAAAATAGTTAAAGAAGAACCTTTTTGAATTTGCACATGTAATATACAAAATTTCCAACTAATTCATAGACTTTTTTTGATTGTGTGAAGCATTAAAATTCATTTCATATATAGTTGGAATGCTAGCTAGGCAAGGAAAGGAAACTACACTGTTCAAACTTCAAAGTCAATTATATTAAATTCTTTTTACCATGCTTATTAGGTGGTCTACAATTGCTGCTAATTTGCCAGGAAGAACAGATAATGAGATCAAGAATTATTGGAACACACACATTAAGAAAAAGTTGCTCAAGATGGGGATTGATCCAGTCACTCATACACCACGCCTTGATGTTCTTCAACTCTCTTCAATTCTAAGCTCAACCTTATTATACAATAACAATAATAATTCACCCCAAATTAATAACAATTATTACCCTAGCCTCTTTGGGATTGGATCATCATCAAGTGTTGCAAATAATCCAAGCCATGTCCTAAGTTTGCTCACATCTCTCTTATCGCCGTATCAAAGCAAAAACAATCACAACGTTTCGAATCAGGTTACTCGAACAGAATTGTCTCCGGCAGAAGATAACGGTGGTGGTTTTAGTCAAAACCAAATTGGTGCCATTGCCATTAGCCCTCAATTTTTGGAAAATCAAATGCAACTTAACCCTAGCCAAGCCTTCCAACCAAACCAACCTTGTGCTAGTAATTTGCATGTGGAGTCCCAAAACATTATGAAATCAAAATTAGAGCCTCAAATCCCTTCAATTTCTACCCCTTTTAGCCACCAAAATACGGTACCAAATTTGTGGCACTATAATAATGGTGGTGGTAACAACATGGTTATTAATAATCGACAAGGTTATTCTTCCTTGGTGGAAAATAATAGTGAAGGGATTATGGCTAATTTGATGAACTCAATGTTATCATCTTCTACAGCTTCATCTTCTAGCCCGAGTAACTTGAATTCATCATCTTCAACGACGTTTGTGAATGGGACGACCAACGAAGATGAAAGGGACAGTTATGGAAGCAACATTTTCATGTATAATATATCAAATGGATTGAATAACTCTGGACTTTTGTCATTACATTGAACGAATCATCACTTTTATTATTGCAACTTGTGCTGTAGAATGTAGTATGCTGATTATTATTATTGTTATTATTATTTATGTCAATATTTTTTATTTGTTTAATTCAGTTATTGGAAGTCTTTATTATTTGGATCCGTCGGTAAACCTGTCATCTAATTGTTATGTATGTTCCACCAATCATGTTTCGTAACATGCAACTAAGGAAATAAACACACATTTCAACGGCCAATTGGCAAAACATAATTGATGTGACAGAAGATTTCCTTCCTTTGGGGATACAAAGCATATATATGGACTATGGAAGGCTTAGTTTCTAATTCAGATTGTTCAAAAGTTAGGCAAGTCCTAGTGACCATATTATCTACCATGCATTAATTAATTAATTGACTAATCAAACAATGTGTTAACAGCGCTCCATCCCTTTGAGATAACTAATGAAAAGTATACAAGGAAATACTACATCTACACGAATTGATGTATCCATCCCAAAAAATAACCTTTTTTTTTTGCTATGACTCAAATTTTTGCGTAAGACTTTATTATTTTTGTGTTTGGCGCATATGTCTATTAGGTGTGAAAATATATGGATAAATACATGGATATATATATACCTAGATTTATTCTTGAAGTTATTATAAACACGGCTAGTTAATAAGCTTAACAAACCACATCCCCTAGCACAAGTGATAAGTAATTAAGTGTCTAGTCCTAAATTCGAATCTTAAAGGCCGCATGTATGCAAAAAGGAATATAATCACATCAAACCCTTTGAAAGAAGCACATGATAAGGCATAAGAGAGTAATCTAGGTTTGCCGAGCTAAGATACCTCCTAAAAAAAAAAAAAGGGTTAATAAGCTTAACATAGTCACATGACATACAACTCTAGCTTTATCTTGCATGTTCCAAATATATAATCTTCAAAACAGTTTAGATTTTATGAATTAATTTTGCGAGTCTTATACGGAAAGAATGTAGTGCAACAAAAATTGGTGAAGAAGGCTTGTATGGTATTCGTGGATGCATGTCCAGATATATTTGGGAGGGACCACAAATACAATCCACATTATTGGAATTTGAAAGTGAAGAGAAAAAGAATTGATTGAGAAACTTGAAGGCTACAGTCAAATAGTGAATACACACTCATAATCACAACTTCTTCCGTCTACGCATCTACTAATGCTGCTTCAAAGCTTTGACTCCGCCTTATCCACTACATGTTTCACGTGTTCTAAATTTTGTTCCCTCGATTTTTTTTTTTTATTTAGTTAGATTGCATACACACATAGATGGACGAAATGGACAAAGATATGTATTTCTTAATCATCTCTCTCGAATTCTCCCTTGAGGGACTCGTCTAGGGGATAGGAACATATGTTGTGTAAAATTGGAAAGTGTCTATATATTCGACAAATAAAACAAAATCTTCCATAGTAGTACATATGCCTATACCTAACATTGAGATGCTAAATAAAACATGCATAAACAGGCAAATATGCATTTTGAAAACTATAAAATGTAGATGGTCATCACCTTTCCATGCTAGTTTTTATCTCTTTCTTGTCTATCTAAATAAATGTTGACATTTGACATTGCGTATTTAAGAAATAATTGTTTGGAGATTAAGTCATCGGATTCTTATCTCCAATTTAGACTTCTGCTCATTGTGGAGCAGTTGTTGGACTTGAGAGCTAAGTTCACTAAACTGCCATTCAACTTGTACATTAAAAAAGCAATTACTGGGATGTAATATGAAACACAATCTAGCCGGTAAGAGACATCATAAACTCGTCAAATGAAGCTTTACTATTCATTTTCTAAACAGTCCATTTCTAAAAATATCTGAGAAAAGGTATGAATGTTCGATCTAGTTCTCACAGAATGGAGCACAAATGGCAGACCCAAAAAATAATGGTACAGCCAATGATGAGTGTTTACCATGCCACCAAGATAGGTATGTATGTAGGTAGCTGGTTTGTGCCATCCTATCCTCTTTACAGATGAAATGTTCATCAGAATGTTCCAACATGTGTGTTAAAAAAGTAAAAAACAGTACCTACTTCAACCATCAATCCTCTCGAAAAAATATAGATAGCCCATGTCCTTGGGAGGATTGACCGAAACGGCAACCTTGGCGTCATTGAAAATAACCCATCTACCTTCTTTCAAAATGTGAGCTACGTAGTGACCACAGTGAGTCGAGGTTCCCATGTGGCTAACGATTCCTATAAGTCGATATTCTGTGAAAAGCCAAAGGTGTCCAGAAATTAATGAAAACCGACATGAACACTTAAATGCAAAATAACGGAATATGAACAAGGTAATAACTTACTTCCTCCTCCATCTGACAAGCCAACGTCATTTGCAGCAGAGGTAGTGTTTGACGCACTAGCATCCATACTAGAAACTGATGCATCGGGATTGCTGAATATCCACTCTGTTGCCTTCTCAATGTCACCACCCTACGAGGCAAATGTTACCAGTTCAAAGACAGTCTGGACAAACGAACTCACCGAACAAAATCCAACAACAAAGGGGAGGGGAAAACATCATAGAATAATTACCGATGCCTTCAATGCCTTTCGAGCAACATGATCCTCAAATCCAAAAGAAATGAGTGTGTCCACCTTTGATTGATCAACGTTGTCAGAGCTGTGTCCTTTCGAAATAGGATTGTCAATGTCTAAGCAAAAGAAAAAAATACCATTATCTCCTGAATAATAGACTTGGAAAGAAAAGCAACTTTAGGAGTGGCTAAAAGTAATTGATGCGCATGATAAAGAAAAAGCAAAACAGAAACCTGGATCATCCATGTGAGACAGTAACCAATTCATTGCCTCCTCAACTCCAGCATTTGAGGTATTAATAGCTGCCTTCTGACAATGAAGCTGGTTAAAACCCATGGAAACCAGCTGTGCCACAATGTCTTCGTTGGCCGAAGGTTGGTCTGAATCTTCTTCAATGGGTTCTGTGCAAAATAGATAACAAAACGATGCAGTTAGTTAGCCTGAATACCATCTTGCAAAACTAACATGGAATTCTAATAGAGAACATATTATCAATGCAAGCCACTCATTCGAAAATGAAAACTTGACATGGTAAGAAACCTATTGTCACAACAGAAGGGATAAGCATATATAAAATACCTATTCAGACTAATTAATCCCAACCGAGTTTATTTGACAGAAACAAGTTTCCCTGAATTCAAATATCTATTATCTAAAAAAGGAGTCACATACCTCCATCTGGTAACAGCTCTTCCCCTGGGTGATGGCCTTTGCTGCGCATATGATTAATATCTATGATATCGGGAACATCTATGTACACATCTGAAAGTAAACAGGTTATTAGTAATATGAAATTCTTTGCAAATAATATTGAGCAAAACTGCATTAATGACATCTTGATAGAAGAATTACCAAGCTTTTTAGGCACCCATCCCTCCTCCATCACGAATTTCCGCATATGTAACACAAGGTAATCAGGGAATGATGTGAAACCAGCTGTCCTGCAGATTGTGTTTCAGAAGCAAAATTACTTCCAATGTACTTAATAATAAGAACATCGCCACTACTGTGGACAGTAACAAAATATACCAACCAATGATTTTTATCTGCTCAGCACAAATGAAATAACATTACATTTCTCATGAAGCCAAAGAGCCAATAAATACCATATGTAATTTCTATGCTATATGAATCAACATGCATGTCATTGTAACATAACCAATTTTTTTTTAATGCTCACTTCAATGCTGTTGTCTTTGCTTTCAAGGCAGTGCTGTAAAAATCATGTATCTCCTCTGGAGCTGAGAAGTTTCTAAGGCAAGCTTCTAAAGGAACCCTCGGACGTACAATCTCATCGGCCGACCTATTAGAATATATATCATTAGAAAAACCTATTTAAGCAAATCTAGGAAATAGCAAGATTCTCGAGCATCTGGACTTACACATCCTTCCCTTCAGAAAGCTTCTCTGCTTTCAATTTGTGAAATAATTCCATTTCTTCTACAATTCTCAAATAAATAAAAACATTAGATATTAGATCTGAATAATTCCCATTAAAGTCCAGGCTTATGATTTGAAAACCCACCTTTATTAGTTGCTTCGTGCAATGGGATATTAAGAGAAAGAATATAGTCCTGTCTTTTATTATATGCAACTTTTCCAGATGAACACAAGATTCGATCTTCAATACCAAACTTGAAACACTTTGCAGGATCTAGTTCAGCTTTCCCAGCATTAGATCTTTCAACTTGATCGAGAAAATGAAGGAAAAATTCTAAAGCATCCTAACAATAAGTTGGAAACAAACTGTAAGAAGATAGCACAGTAAATGTCCCTAAATAGAACTACTTTAGTATATCAAAAAAAGAAGAAAATAACTTATTTTCAAACAAAAATCCTTAAGTGGTCCAGTTTAGCACTTGTAATAAACCAAAAATAATCATAAGGCATAAATTTATGATAACAATTGCTAATTCCCATCTTCTATTGCCTTGTGATAAGGTACATTCTAAAGTTCAATATATATATATAGGCTTAAGAGTAAAATTAAATTTCAATATGATTTCTTAAATAACTATGGCATCTCCAGGCTCCAGCAACATAATAACCACCACCTTTCATACAATTAATTCATGTTAAGGGAGTAAGTAGAAGTTGATAAACATACCTGTTGCCGCATTGATGAAAATTCAGGATGACTGGCAGCAATCACAGACTTGAACATACGTGGAGGTATCCCTTCCTGTTTCTAATGTTTGAATATAGTGCAGAGGGAAACCAGAGAAAATAGGGAGGAAAAAACCAATCAAATTAAAAAACAGTTAAGATGAAAAAAATAAAAGTTCTGATGAATGCTTATCAAAAACTAGTACGGACTATAATCCTGGAAAAAATATACTGCTTGCAGAGAAAACTGATCAATTAAAAATTTTAAGTATCGATGATGACAAAAACTGACTAGAAATAATAGTCATCAAGGAGATAGAAAGCTTACTGGTGTCATAGTTTTGGGATCAACACTTGCATTGTCATCATTCTGTAGGAAAGGTGACATTAAGAACAATTAACATATCATAACATATTTTCAACAGAAATGTGAGGATGGTTACAAACCTCATATACTGGCATAGAATATTTGCCGGATAGTAGACCATGGGCCAGTTTTGTCCTGTAGTAAGAAGACATGAACATATTATACTTTTCTTTGAAGTTTTTGTATGTGAAGATAAAATCTGTTTTGAAGGACCAATTCATTATTTATAACCTTTTGCCTTATAAGAAGAGAGAATTTCATGTTTGAATATATAACAACTGATATAAATGTTGACTGCTTGCAATTAATACCCAAATCCATATTTACCATCCAAGAAGTATAACAGTAGTTTATAAAAAAAGATGAACAGATGCAGTGCCAAAGTTGCTCCAAGAATTTAGAGTACATGGGCACATGACTGGCAGAAAAGAGATTGCAACAGAATTCTAACCAATTATAACAATCTAGTTACTTACAATTGCATATTCAAGTCCACAGTTGGATCAGCAGGAGCTGTCTCAAATGCCTTTTTCAGACTTTGGTTTATATAGTACCTGCCACACAATCATACCAGATATTGAAGTAACCACCAAATTGGCAATAAGGTTCAAACAATTTTAAGATGGA
>JASCZI010151073.1:22323-38502 GCA_036250425.1 Stylosanthes scabra | reverse complement strand
AATTATTCAAGACATGAACATACCTTGAACAGAATGATCTTGTTGTGAACACAACTTGCATAGTTGCTGCCAAGTAACAACTGAAAGAAATAAAAATGAGTACACTGGACAGCAGATAAAGTAGTACACTGTAGCAACCAGAATTCAACAGCTCTACTCTACCTGTTGCCAAGATTGACCAATCCTGTGTATCCAGGTCCAAAAATTGGTTCCTTTTCCTCTCCACTTTCTTGGATCCGATTCCAATCAAAATTGGTATTGTGATCAAGTTCTCTTTCAGCGGTCGTCATTTCAGTCTGAATATAATAAATTGGCAATTAGAATGATTTTGACATATTTATAATTTTAGAAAGAAAAAGGAACATAGTTTTTGATTGCGGATTGCGGCAAATGGCGGAGAGCCAAAAATCCGCCATAAAGTTATAGCGGATTGCGTTGCGGGAAATGGCGGATTACCTAAAAATACATGTAAATGCAGAAAAAAATATGGCAGAAAACACTATACATGTAATAAATTTTAAATATCATCAATATAAGCAAATCTCTATTCATAAGGCATGCAATTAATTAAGTAAATTCATTGGAAAATCAATAAGTAAACATCACAACAAGTCATGACACACCAAAGAAGAACAGTAGAAGTCTATAAATACTAAAAACTCCAAACAGAAAAGACTAGCCAAATTGCATATAGTATCTTGTGTGTTTCCTTCTGCCACAGGGGTAATATATTTCCAGCCTGGGTCAGTTCTATTGGGACGGGTAGCAGCATTTGGATCAGCAGCAGCAGCAGGAACGGCAGAGGCAGAGGTTTGTCTTGAAGTAGACATAGTGCAGCAAGGGTGAAGAAGGGACGAAGATGAAGAAACAGAAAGGAAGAAGAAGGGAGAAGAAGCAATGAGGTCGGCAGAGAAGAAGGGACGAGGCCGCCGCCGCCGCCGTTGGTTCTTCCGGCAGTCGCTTGGCCCAAGAAGGAGAAGCAGGGTGAGAGAGTGAGTGGGTTACCGTTTAAGTTTGAGAAGGAGGCAGCGTTTGGATACTCTGGAGTATAAGGAAGATAAGTAGATGAATTTAGGGTTTCTCTATTTCCTAAAATAACCCTAATTTTTTTCTGAAAATTCCCATAAAACCCGCAATTTCCGCCATTTACATAACGCCCCGCAATTGCGATTGGCCTCCGCGAAATGGACGTTTCGGGATGCTCAAAATCGCGGCAGGCCAAAAAACCGCAATGCAATTGCGCAATTGTGCGGCAATGCAATTGCCGCAATTTTAAAACACTGAAAAGGAATTAGATAACATGTAACATCATGTACAAGTCCAATGCATAAACATCCATCAATAAGCATCCTTAATCGGATGAAGAAGAAGAATATTGAAGCAATCGGAATATATTGCACAATGAAACATTTTCATTTTAAAGATGGTCAAAGGACAGTCATAAGATTGGGTTAAAAAAAATGCCATGAAAATCAAGACCATCAGGAATATATCAAGTTATCAACACAAGAGAAAGAATTATCAAGACCTTTTGTAGTGATGAGAAGTCAATGCCAAAAAAGGCCAGATGCTGTGCTAGAAGTGGGTCCAAGACGCTGTTGTCCTCTGGATATGAGTAAACATCTGAGCTGCCAAAATACATTATCCATAATTAGCACAGAATGTGGAAAAAAAGGAAATTAAATTATCTACTAGCCTCTCTTTCACAGTACTTACTAAAAATACTACATTCACGTCAAAACAATAAAGTCTGTCAACATAATGATCATGTGGGAACAATGGTAACCCC
The DNA here is from genome assembly GCA_036250425.1 of Stylosanthes scabra. Taxonomy (NCBI): domain Eukaryota; kingdom Viridiplantae; phylum Streptophyta; class Magnoliopsida; order Fabales; family Fabaceae; genus Stylosanthes; species Stylosanthes scabra. Next base: position 36,713 of record JASCZI010151073.1, on the reverse strand, counting down.
CATCATGATTGCAAAGCGAATCAGGCAATACAAGTAAATCATTGAAACTACTAGGACTATAAGAATGTCAAAGCACAATATACTGTAGGGCATCACCTGCTGCTTCCAAATCAGCAGTGATAGTCCCGAGCTTTACAGCAAGAGGGTAGCCTGTCTCATTGTAATGTTCAACAGCATGGTTGTTTCCACCACTTCCATCCCAATTTCTCCTCCCACAAAGAATCATTCCATCAGTCAGATTTAGCCAAAGATTTTCCGTCTTGTCACACTTGGAACATTTCCAACCAGATGGAGGGATGACAACACCATTGTCAACTTGCTGTAAATTCATCGCATAGGTACTAACTGTTTTCTTATCAGCAGTCCAAGCTGCAACCTGCTCCTTCCGTTCAGCACCCTCGGCTAGTACTATAGCATCTGCAGCCAACCTTACCTGAAGTATTTTTAATGAAATTAGATAAATAAAAAGAAATACACCATTATAACAAACAATGGAAAGAAACATAAACAAGTACCTTCTCCGGCAATTCAACAGATGGAAATGGAAGAGATACATAGTCGGGTAATATGACTATACTATGAGTTTCTTCATATTCAGGTTCATTGTTGTCGAATCCTCCTTCAACCCCTACAAATGAACAAGATATATAACAGGAAACAGCCAAAAATCCCAGAATGACAAAACTAAGTAGCTAACTCAACTCCCCCAGCATATCATAGCTAAAACCCTAGTGCAAGCGCAAGCATTAAGAAATAACACAAAACAAACACAACAGCTGAAGCAAAGGCAGAATCAGAACACTGAATATCAAAGCAAGCCTAATTTTCATTTCACGAACCTATGGCTAAGCGGGTTGGTTTCTTAGTAGGCCTGTCTTCTGGAACCAGCTTCTTGGTCTTCTTTACATGCAAATACACAGGGTTACCAGTCTTCTCGAAATTCCAACCTACACAATCCTTCCCAAAGGCAAGGAAAGTGCACATGTCGATGTACAACCCACCTTCTGACTTCTGAAAGATAGAATTTTTACAAAACATAATAATTCAGCACCAATCAACATGCATCAAATTCAACTCACAGTGCAGCTCAACATTGAACAACAACAATATCTACACAGAGCAAAGAACTAATATTGATTCCATATTTCCATTTCCAGCAAGAATGAGCTAAGACAGTAGATGTTTAAACCAGAACAAGGTTGCAGCAAATTGAAAAAGAAAAACCCCAAGAGTAAATTGATGTGGAATTAAGCTTACGGGGGTGTCAAAGGAGAGGCAGCATTCATGCTTGAAGATGCGATTGGTGGGTTCGGGGATGCGAACGCGGGAAAGATTTGATCGAAGCAAATCCATAGGCTCCACTTCCATCATGGGTTATTCCTTCCCAAACACAGCAAGAGTAAGAGTGTGTATGTTGAGGGAGTATTTGGGTAGAAGAAGAAATGAAGAAGAGGGGGTTTGGGGTTAAGATTTAAGAAAGGAAGGGAATCAGTATTTGACCTAAATCACTATGCCAAGTTAAGTATATCTATATCTCCTTTCTGCCTACCTCCTTCTCAATTCTCAAATCCCAAATGGGCTTCTCTAGTTTTTTTTTTCCATTTTTTTTCTGGACATTTGTCAAAAAAAATTTTAATTATTATATGTTTACAATAATTATAGGTGCGCACCTATTTTAGCCAACAAAATTCAACAAGTTATTAATTGTATAGCATATAAGACTATTTCAATGTCAAATAGAAGTTCATTTCGGTGTTACCTTTTGTGTTATTTGACACCGAAATAGTCTTATATTTCACATATAAATAAATGACTTGGTTGGCCATATGTACAAAGAGCATTATCGAAACATTTAGGGAGCGTTTGTTTTCGGAAACTGAGACTCAGTATTATGTTTGATGAACAGAGATTAGAACTAAAATTTTATTCTCAGTCCCCAAAATTACAGTATTTTTAGTACCTCCAGATAGTGAAGACTGGAGAACTGAAAATTGAGACTTAAATTTTAATAATTTTTTCTCCAAAATACCCTCGTTCAATTCTTTAATTTTCAATAATATCCTTTCGTTCACAAACTCTTGTCCTTCCTCACATAAACCAACCAAGACTCGTCTCTCTTATTCTACTTCTCCTTTCCCCTCACTTCTACTATCAAGGTTTCAGTTTCCAAGGTTGTGCCGCTGCTTCCGTCACCGAATCCTACGTCGGATGGAGGAAGACCTATTGCGGAATAGGAGTTTGCATCAATGAAGGCGAAATGCGCAGTACTGCAATGAAAGGGCACCATCGCCATGATCCTCGCCGAGGAGTTCGCTCGCCGGCTTGAGTCTGGTGATATTGCGGTGGGGCTTTATCTTTCTCTGCTTGTTCTTGGATCCATGCTTTACTTATTCTTTTTTTTGAGATTGTGTGTGTATCATGGAATGTGTGTTCCTCGACTAATTTTATGGTGTGGCTTTGTTTTAAACCTTGAGCTGAGTGCTTGAAGTGGGGATTATTCATATTTAATATTCATGTATGTGTTGTTGTATTAGATGTTAGAGTAATTTGTATTATGTATTACATGATCAAGTGAAGTTAGTCATGAATTTGGTACTATTAGCTTATATGAACAAGATACATCTGAAAATCCTATTTGCTGAGTTGTGAAATTTTTATGTATTTGGCTATTTGCTGATATGTGGAAGTTAGTTTTGAATTTGATATTTTAGTCATTTAATTTATTTTAGTCTCTACATAATTCAATTTAGTACATTTCAAACCAAACACAATACTCAAACTAAATTTAGTCTTAATTTCTCGGTCTCGATTGCCCAGTCTCAGTCTCTGCTGCCAAACGCACCCTTAATACATCGAAGTCCAACCAAACACTTCCAACCCATTTTCACTAGAAGAGCGTGAGAACATGTGCCTCCTCTTCCACATTCTCTGTGTAATTCTTCTGATCTCCCCTTCCTCCTCATTCTCATTCTTTTTCTTATTTTCTGCTACTGCACCACTTTCGCTACCGCCGTTATCGTATTCTTCCTCTTTCATTTTCTCTTCTTCTTCTTTCTCGTCCATTTTCTTTTCTTCTTCTTCTTCTTCCTCCTCCTCCTCCTACCATTCGCTATTTTTTTTTAAAAAAAAAAACGAACTGGATTTATCATTTGATCTTCTTCATCGTCCTCTTCTTCAATGAGCTCCATTTCGTTGAAAAATGAGTCTGATTTTGTTAAAAAATAGATTTTGTTCGTACCCATAAGAGAGGCCCAATGCAAGGAAGCATTTTGGGCCAACTCTCTGGTAGACCCAAGACATCTCCACACTAACAAGGTTCACTATGTGTAGAAAAACACTGATCCGATCCAGATGTCCACGGAGCCACTGCCAACCCGACCTCATCAACCCGGCTCGTATCTGACCCGACATGGTCAGTAAGAATAGAGCCACGACCCCTGTGGCCTCTACAAACACGGAACATGACTCCATGCACGTTCCTGCACCTTCCGAAGGATAAGACCACACTTTTGTCACAAGGCCAAATATACACCTCACCTATAAATACCCCTCACCTATGACAGGTTTGGTATCTCTAAACACACTATCGTACTCTGCTAAAAATCTGTCCAACTTAGGCATCAGGTGTTTTGCAGGTTCTCCCCCCCCCCCCCAATCGGTTTCATCAAGGACTCATCACCAGATTCATCGCAGCAGCCCAAGATCAGAACTATTTGAGCCTTCTCGGTTCCACATTCACCCCGGAACAGATTTCTTCTTCTTAATCTTCTCCTTCTCATTCACCGTGTTATCCTTCTTTCACATCTTTCATTATGTTATCCTTCTTTTTCTTCCTCTTCTTCTCACTGTCAATGTCATCATCGTCGTCCTCCTTCTCTTGTCGTTGTTGTCGTCACCACTGCCATCATCAGCGTTGTCTTCTTCTTTTCTCTATTGTTCGTCCTCGTCCTCTTTCTCATCGTCGTTGAACGAAGCAGCATAAGGAATCCACGGTAGAAGAAAACAAGAATGATAAAAGGAAAAAGGAAGAAGATGCTTGTTTGAAGTAGAAGAAGATGTTGTTGCTGTTGTAAGCGCGTGAAGAAACTAGCTTAGTTGGATTTACTTGGTAAAAATGTTTAGTTGTCAAAATTTATTGATTATTATAATATTTAATTCTATTCGATTTTATATTTAATATTTGAAATAAATTTTATAATTTTTTTATCTTTAATGTTTACAATTAAATATTAGCCAAAGATATTATTTCTTTTACTGTAATCTTAATTTTATTTTATTCCTACTATCTCATGGTCACTACTTCCACGGCAATTATCCTGGCTTTCTCATTTTTAAAATTCAACATGTTGTGAAATTACCACATTTCGTTATAAATATAGTTTTCAATTTGACTCTATTTCTTTGGCTGCATCTCTTAATTAGTTAATTTATTTAAAAACATCAAACTAAACTCTAAAAGAAAACTATACTATATAAAATTGTTTTTTTTCTTTCTCTAATTAGTTATTCTAGTTATTATTTTCATTTTCCACCTACAATTCGTTAATTTTCACCAAAAGACTTAATATTACTTCAATTAAAACGCAATCTTCTATAATTAAATTTTAAAATCTAGTGTAATTAGTTTTAAAAAACAACAAGAAAATCATAATAGTCAACAAATCACATAACTGAATCGGTTAAAAGACCTAGCAGTTTGTTGGGAAACACTCTGTTAGATTCTAATAAGCATTTCTTCGTTGTACGGACATCAAATCATGGCAAATCAAATTACTATAACTAATGGATCCCATGATGGAATCTCAAACGCCACCACCCCCTCTCTGTTTTTTTCTCCCAACAAAAACCCCCTTCACTGCTTTCTCCAACAATATACAATTTCATATATAACGACAACGTTATTGTATGTTTTTTCATTTTCTTCATCAGAATCAACAACAGCATCAAAACTATTCTATATATTTATCTTCTTCTTATTCTTCTCTGTTTCCTTCAGAGTAATTAACACTATTATTTCTCAATTGGTTTGTGAGATATATGATGATCATGGAATCCATGGAATTCATAAACAATAATAATGCCATGCAACGGAGAAATAGCAATAACAGCAATTCGAGCAGCAGGAGCAAAAGCAGCAAGTTGCTAACGGCGTGTTTCAAACCCACTCCCACCATGGATGACGATGAAGACATGCAGCTGTCTCCCGGGAGCGAGACTCGCCGGAGAAAGAGCAATTGGCAGGCCCTCAGAGCAGCCATTAAAGGGACATCATTGGTTAGTCACGTTTTTTTAATATTCTATAGCTAATGATCACGTAAGTGTTTATTTTGAATAATTATGTAAATATATCAAATATAAAAAAATAATTATTTTTATATGAATAATGCTACAAAATTAATTTATTAGACAGTTTATTGACTAATGTAAATTCAAATTGTGTGCGGAATCCTATCAAAAGTTACTAAAAAATAATTAACTTTTTTGTGGATCAAACTTGGTTCTCACAGATGAAGAGGCTTTCTAGCAAAAGGAAAGAGAGAAAGGAAAGAAAATTAAGATCAAATAGCACCGGCAGCAGCGGGGACATCACCGACACCACCAGCACCACCGGCAGTGGCAGTGGCAGTAGCACTAGCTTCAGCCTCAGTCCCAGCATCATGAGCACCCCTAGCAGCATAGAAGATAATAATAACACCACCAAATTCTCAAACCCAACACTTACAATAAAAAACATTCGATTGCACAATCTCCGAACCACCGCCGCTGCCGCCACCACCTCATCATCAAATCCTTCCATCAATTCTTCACCTCTATTAACCACCTCTTCCGTAAGCTCAACAAGTTCATTATCCTCCCCTCATCATCACCATGCAACAACAACCTACTCAGCTAGGTCACCCTTCTCCCCACAAAGCATTTCAAATAATAGGTCACCCTTTTCAACACAAAAACCTAGATCACCGTTTTCACCAGCAAGGGCAACAAAACCGGGGCAGATTTACATCAATCAGAGGAGGGAAGGTTGTTGCTATGATTCTTACAAAGCTAGATGCATGCTGACGGTTAGTCTTTTGGTGCTGGTGATGTGGGGTAAAGCTTTGGCTATATTGTTCACTTCAATTTGGTTCTATGTGGTGCGTCCTGCGAGGAGAAGGCCAGAAAATAATAATTATTATTATCAGTTAATTAATATTGAGTCGGTTCAATTTAGGAGGAAGATTATTGTTAAGCATCATCAAGGGTCGCTTCAAAGAAGCCAGAGCAATTCTTTGTTGTCTTCTATGTGCTGTTCTCCTTCTTCTTCTATGTCTAGCCACCATTTGTCTTCTCCAGCTTTTCACTCCATGCAAAGAAACTCTAGCATTGGAAAATTCAGTATTAGTTGACAGGTCGGAGGAGGAGATCACAACTCGATCTCATCAGATCAGAACCTCTTTTCTTCTAATTTTTGTAGGTTTTTTTTTTAGAGTAATACTAGGGAGCCAATGTTAGGGAGTCCATAGGAAGCCCATGAATATAATTAGAGAAATAATGAGTGATAAAAGAAGAAAGAAAAAAGAAGGAAAATTGATGTTGACTCCCAATGGCCTCCGGCTCCCAAGACTTTCTCTTTTTTTATTATTATCTTAATTAATTTACGTGCTAATTGATGATGAGGATATGATCTTTCTCATGATTCTCATTATTATGCCCAAGTGTTATATATGCAGGACGTACCAAAACTATAATGATAGTGTAGATTGTGTTGTTACTGATCGCTAGTGTTTATATATTATCTGTTTCAGGTTAAAGTTTTTTTTTTTTTTGGTGTTTGTTTTTACGGAAAATTAAAATTAATGGAGTGTGTCATCATCATTAAGCATATTTTTGTTTTGAGAAAAAAATTAAAGAAAAATTATTTATATTAACCAATAATTTTAGTTAATATATACATTTTCTTACTCTCAAAGAAAAAAGCTCCATCACCATCAATTTTAGCCATATACACTTTAGTAGTATATTTGATATTCTTTTCCTTATATCAACCAATAAAAACATGATGGTTGGTTAATTACTGGCGAATAAAAATCAATTGTGTTGGCCAGCACTCCTTTTTAATAAAATTATTTTTTTAATTTATAAAAAAATTATACTAAGTGTATATTAAAATCAACCATCAAAATCAGTCACCATCAATATACATTCAAATATAAAATAATACATATATAATTTAACTATTTTTAGTATGCATTTTATATTTTAATTTATATTATATATCAATGACTGATTTTGATGTTTAAATAATTTTTTTTATAAAAATATACTCATCAATTAATTGTCATTAAAAAAATAAATTATATTAATCATATTATTTTAAAGTTTTGCTTTTAAAATCTATAATTTTTTTTGGTGACTTTAAAATCTATAATATTATATTGAATGTATTTTTTACGGCCATCACTTCTTTGCTAAAAAAAGTCTTTGTTGACAATTGTATTGACATCTTATTATTATTGATAATAAAAAATGTCAACAATAAAATTATTGCGTCAATAATATAGATATTTTACTATTAAGTATCTGAAGAAAGAAAACTTTTTAATAACGGTAAAAATTGATAATTCTAGATGATTATTTTGGTCTCAACTCTTGATGTTATTTTCTAAGGCTTAATCCTAAACTTTCGATCTCCCATCTTAATATTATATGAAGAAGACACAGCAGCAAAGAGGTAGAACAACGCAATGCAGGAAAAGGTGGCCAGACATATGAAGAAGAGGAAGTAACTGGAGGAGGCGGTGATGGAAAAGCCATATATGTACATTATTATTATTTCTTTTTTTGGTGTATATATATATATATATATATGTACATTATTAGATGTATTTTGATTTTGATGCACAGTTTTATCAAAAAATAATTCACCAGTTTAATTTTAATTTTTTTATTAATTATTATACATGATTTTTATATATTGTTGTTACATATAATTTGTATTCTTCTATGGTGTTTAATGCATTTTATCTTAAATAAACTAAATTTATTTTAATTTCATAGATTAGTTTGGTCGTATCTTATTTGTAATTTTTTTATTTTCCTATATGTTATATATATACTTATATATGATCATAATTCATAACCATTGTAATTATCTTTTAGATTGTTAACGTAATACAAAATTTAGTCTAAACTAAAACATATTTTAGTCTTTTAGCAACTAGTACTCTTCTATATGAAATAAATTTCACAAATTTAAAAAAATGGAATGTCTTATTTTAACAACTAGTCTTTTAATTAAATGTATAAAACTATAAAAGTCACTCAGGATTTTCAAAATTTTAAAAATTTGACAAATTTAATGAAAATTGACTATTTAATATAAAAAATATAGGGTTGTGCTAGATCTACATCAAAATCAGTTACCGGTGTATAATATATATTGAAATACAAAATGCACATTTAAAATGAGTTAAACTATACATGTATTTTATATTTCAATATATATTATACATGATGGCTAATTTTGATGGGTGAATAGAATTAGTGAAAAATAAATCTACTCCCTAGAAAAAAAATTAAAATTAATAAAAAAATAAATACCCAAATTTATCTTAAAGAATTTTTTGGATATTCTAATTCTCAATAAAATTCAAATACTTTAAGTTTAAAAATCTTTACCATTGATCCTTTTACATGGAAAATAAATTTATGAGTAATCTATGGAGAAAAAATAATATTGGTTTGCTATTCTCTTTCTTGACTACCAAGAATCAAGACTTTCTCTAAATTTATTTTACAATAAAATTTTTTAAGACTTAATTATTTATATTAAAATTTGTAGAAAACATTATTTAACAGTTATATAAATTTTTTTAATTAAATTTGATGGAATACAAAATACAAAATAAAAATAAAAAACTGTATAGAATAGAAGTAAAGTGAGCATCATCCTCACTTGACTGGAAACTAAAAGCATTGATAGCATCGGCAGCAGCAGTGAGTAGTAACAGAAAGGCAGAAACCCATGCGCACTTGGCTCAACTCTCAATGAAGCTAGCAGGAAGCATATTCCTAAACACACATTTCCTCCCTCTAACAACCACAACACCTAAACTCCTCTTCCTTCCCCTTCCCAATCCCAATCCCAAACCCAAACACTCCTTAATTCCCATTTCCATAACCTTCACCCGCTTAGCATCATCCAACCCCAACCCGAATCCAATCTCATACGGACCTTCTCTCCACAAAGGAACCGCTCCCACACTCCAACACCTCCAAAACGATTCCCTTCTCCTCCTCCGCGAAGATGCCTTCACTCGCGTTTTCCACCTCTCCGCCCTCCGCGTCCCCTCCGCCTACTGCTCCGCCTTAGAGACTCGCCTCCGCGGCCACCTCCTCAACTGGCCTCGTATCCGCAACATCGCTCGAGTCCCCGGCGACGACATCGATCCCGACCTAGCTTCCCTAGTTAACTCCGGAGAGTCTGGAGAAGAAGGACACGTGTCGTTGCAGCGACGGATTTATGGCCAAGCGGAGGGAGACGGCGACGTTTTGAGCCCGGTCCTTTACAGGGAGAAGCTCGCCAGGACGTTCAATTCGCGCGGCTTCGTGAAGTTCAGGAACCTCGCGAAGATCTCGAGGCCGCCGAAGAGGAAGAAGAAGAAGGAGGAGGAGGAGGAGGTGAAAGTCGAGAGGCGCACGGGGAAGAACGTTTTTGCTACGGTGGAGGTTGTTGAGGAGGACGATGGTGGAGGAGGTATTTTGGGGAATTTGGTTGAGGAGGAGTTTGGGAGGGAGAAGTGGAGGGGCTCCACGAGGTTGCTGCTGCTCGACGAACGGTATGCCGGTGGCGGCATCCAAGACTTGCCTGAGGCTATCAAGGTGGTGTGCCTCTTTTGTTTCTGTGAGTTCTGTGTCAAACAAGCATTTTGCAACTGCATTCTATATCTGAATCTGTTCATATTGTTATTAGTATCTGTAATCTAACTAATTCGTGCATTAGTTCTTATCAGTTTCAGAAGACTTGAGATATGATTGTTGATACGTTAGTTTAGGAGAACAAGTGCTAGATAACTTGGTTAACCAAGTGATGTTTGTTCTTTATAGTAATTTATTTTGATCCTATGCTATTGCTATGGTATGCATTGCTTGTTGTAAACCAATATCAGCGGAATAGGTTAGGCGAGTAACCTAATCCTGTCATATATACTTACACTATGGGGCCTAATACAACATAACGCCTCGCATTGTGACGCTATGGTACTAGGCATCTGAAAGCACTTATGTTAATTTCATATGATGTTTTGTGTTTGGCATACTTTATACAAGCCATCTAGTCCTTCGTGCAATTTTAGCTTTGTGTTGATGTGGGGAATTTATACTGTTAATCCTCGAGGGCCTTAGTGTTGATGTTATTTACACTAGTCCAGTTTCATTGTAGCATGAAAGTGAACTACAGAACTTTTACAAAGTTACCTTTATGTTTACATATTTGTTACATGATGTTGATCAAATGTTGTCATCATGCTTTTGGTAGTTTTAAATGGGATAAATCATAAGTAGATTCATTTCCGTGTTTTGTATTTTATTATTATATTTTGTTTTATCTGACATTTTACTCATTCACTATTGACATGGCTTATGTTTCCTGTCTTCAGGCTGTATTAAAGGAGTATGCCGAAAAGAGTATAAATTTGACTTTTGAGCTAGTTAGGTGCAAGTTGACTCTGTTTTATGATTATTGGCAGATGAATGAGGTAATTAGACCAAGGATATACACTATTGTACACGTAAATCTCTGTTAGCCTGTGTGTATCTGTTGTTCATTTTTTCATATGTAAAGCTTTTTCTCTTTCTCTTGTCTTGGATGATGAAATTCTCTTTTCACCATCATGGTTTACATAAATGATACCTGTGTCAAAAATAAAATAATGTTATGTGTGCCCTGTGTTCCATACTATGCTTACTTTTTAATTTCAAATTTGTATTATGATCTCTATAAGATATGTTCTTTTAAAAGAGAAATTGTTGAATTTCTTTATTCAACTTCAAATTGTGAGTGAAATATGAAATTCTCAGTCAGTCAGTCCTGTATTATTGTTGCAGATCCTGGAGGTCATACTTCCTGATGGTGTGGTTGTCCCTTCAGCTTTTGAGACTGTTGGTCACATTGCACACCTGAATTTGAGAGAGGAACATTTACCATACAAGACACTCATAGCAAAGGTTCTTCGTATAGAAATATCTTTGCCAATCAATTTTAGTGTGTAACCTAGAATATCGCAAAATTTCTTGACTGTATTAACACATACTTCCATATTCAGGTTGTGCTGGATAAAAATAAGCCAAAGATACAAACAGTTGTGAACAAGATTGATTCCATTCATAATGAATACAGAACCATGCAGCTTGAGGTTCTAGCAGGAAACCACTCTCTAGTTACCACAGTTGTTGAGAATGGAATACGCTTTCAGGTTGACTTAGCAACAGTGTATGCTCTGTTTCCATCAGTGACCAATTTAGAATATTTTGGAAGACTTGCTTTAATAATTGCTCAATTCATATCATTTAATGTAATAGCTAACATAGTAAACACCTGGAATTCTGCTTTTTTAACTATGCAGATATTGGAATTCTCGGCTTGCAACTGAAAGACAAAGGCTTCTGAGTGGTTTTACACGGAAAGATGTTGTCTGTATGTATCTATTTCTTTATATCATATACCAGCCTACTTATGTTATATTTCAGTTTCTATGTCGTTTGATCCTATGTTTTGAATTTGAAATTTGGCTGTTCAGAGTAATCTGATGTCAGATACCAATGATGAAATTTGATTGTTAGCAACGAATTTTTTAATATTGAAACTGCTTAGTTGTGGCTAGATAGTGCTACTTGGGTCTTGGTGCAGATTTGCTAAGCAGTATGACTGTAGGAATGAGATCAGTTAGAAATGCTTGGGATTGAATTTTTCCTGTGAGATTTAACCTTTTCACAACTTACGGGATTAGGTTATTTTAGTGCCTGGTTTATTTTGTGAGTGGGTCTAGAAGTTTTGGATGGCTAGACAGCCCATTGTTGGTAGCTGGATAGTGTCTCTAGCAGCTTTTAATATTAAACTTTAAGAGATCAATTAATTTGTTTTAAAATTATTTATTTGTTTAAATGAGATTTGCTTGAATTTATGATTTCCTGGAAAATGGGAACAGTAAAATTACTTTGAAGTCCTTATGACATTGAAAGTCTCGATGAAAATGAAAACAATGTAACAATTAGTGGACCTGCATAAAACAGATAGCGCAAAGGTGTTGCTGTTGCTTCAAAGACCTTCCTTTTTGCATGCAATAACTTCTCTCGTTATTTTTAATTGTGACTTGTTAGAGCATGCTCTGTATCTTGTATACTAAGAGAAAAAAAAACCGTTCATGAATTAATAATATATACTTTTTTGGGGATAAAATTTATGACTTAATAAATAATAATAATGTTATAAAATCATATTGGCAGGTGATGTTTTTTCTGGAGTTGGTCCGTTAGCCATATCTGCAGCAAAGATAGTTAAGCATGTTTTTGCTAATGACTTGAACCCATTTGCAGTAGAGTATCTGGAAAGAAATAGTGTTCTAAACAAACTTGAAAGGAAGATTGAGGTATGCTTGCTTGTTATTTGCTAAGTTGAATATGTTTCATGAACTTTTACATATGCAATGATAAAAAAGAAGCAGCTCTGTGGAATATATAGATGCCATTTCTTGGTTAATATAGAAGTACTGAAAATATTTATATGTGGATTAGCGGGTAAGAAGCATTTACGGTGGACATAAGCAGGAACTTTCGAAGTGTCTCTTTAGGATTTGAAGTATTGTTTGTGCACTACACAATGATGTTACTGAGTGATGATTAAAAACTATGCACTATACACATTTTTATTGTACTTTCACATGTTGATTAATATGTATAAAAAAAAAAAAAGAAGTTGCACTTGAGTCAGCACAGTAACAATATTTTTCTTAATCTGTTGTTGTAGGTCTTCAACATGGATGGAAGAAGGTTCATTAAGTCTATGTATGCCAGTGATAAAGGTCATTCAATAACACAAGTGGTTATGAACTTGCCAAATGAAGCTGCAGAATTTCTAGGTTGCCTTTCTTGAAGGGATCACTGTTACTTTCTTTTTATACAATATTGTTTTATATCTCACGTTCCTTTAATCTGTCCCCATATACATCACTCATCTAATTTTGTTGTTATAACTTAAATTTTGTTAACTGTTTACAATTTAATTAACTTCTAGATGCTTTGCTTCTACTGCAGATGCATTTAGGGGAATATACAAAGAGAGGCCCAAGGACACGGAATGCACCTTACCAATGATCCATCTTTATGGATTCTCCAAAGCGCAAGATCCAGAATTTGATTTTCATGAGGTTAGTTGTTTATATTTTGTCTGTATATTTCTTTGCAGTCATTGGATTAGACTCTACACAAATGACTGGGAATTTCACCATTGTGTCATGCTTGAATATGTGTGACTTGTGTTTTTCTTCTTTTCCCTATGCTTCCTTTTGTTTATTTAGTCATACAAAAACCTTCCAACAAACATAAAAGCATTTTAATGAAAAAAAGCCCTTGTGGTGCAGAGAATAAGAATTGCCCTGCTAGAGGTCGCTGTCAATGTGGAAATGCGACGGGTACGACTTGTGGCTCCCGGAAAATGGATGTTGTGTGCATCATTCGTTCTGCCTAGAAGTGTAGCATTTGCTAATACTGCAACTGATACTTAAAATAATTTTTACTGTCATTTATCCATCTTGCATGGAGAAAGTTTTGTTGCATTACTTTAGTTGCCCAAAGCGAATAATGTACATATGTTGTAACATGTATTTTCAAAATCTATATCAGAGGAGAGCATAGTTTTGTTTATTTATTTTGTTAAGATATTTATGTTGAATTGTAAGAGCTGCCGGGTTCTTTTCATTTCAAGTTGGAATCGATTTACCTTATTCAAGAGTGGTTCCATGATCAATATATGTCAAGGATTGCACACAATCTACTACTATTTTCAAAAGCATAAGTATCTTTTTCTTTATTAATAATTATCCTCTTCTTCTATTCTAAAGTCTAAACTGAATCATAAGAACCATCACTCAAGTATTTTTCAAATATTCTGTTTCAAGTTCCAACAAAATTAGCCAATTTATTTTTAATCCTTTTTTTTTTTGGGTTGGGTCTGTTATCCGAACATACCTGCGATTTATGGCTTATAGAATATACATGAGACGGAAAACAAGATCTCAAGGTCCCCAGTCTCAGGGACCAAAATAGCATCACCTTTTGTGTGAACATTGCAGCAAATCCAACAACGTTGATCTCTCAAGGTTCATAGTTTGAAGTTTAATGAGAGTTGTAGAAGG
>JASCZI010151073.1:2829-13117 GCA_036250425.1 Stylosanthes scabra | reverse complement strand
AAATCCTTCCTAAACTATATATATATATATATATATATATATATATATATATATATATATAATCAAGATATTAATAATGTTTGTTCTATCAATTGATGAACTTGTAGCACTATATATATATGATCTAAGTGAAGTGTTTGTGTGAAGACTCATTATTATAATCTTGTATAAGACTTACAATTACATGGCAGAAAGCTTCAACTAGGGTTTTTATTTTTAGAGTTAATTACTGGCATTATTGAATAATTGGCAATTTCTTTAATTTTCAAATGAATTAATAAAATGCATGGGCATATATAACATGATATCAGCAAGATATGATGAAATGGAATCAAATGTGAATTTTACTACTTGCATTAATATTGCATATGCAGCATGCCAAGATGAGAGGGTCTCAAAATGCTAGGTAAGGATATGCAGTGGCGGAGCTTAACCAAATTTTTTTGAGGGTCAAAAAATTTACTATAAAGTGACATAGTCTTAATTATATTAAAATAAAATTTAGACAAAAAATATTAATACAAAATTTATTAATTTAATTATTTTTCAAATTTTTTACTAATACAATAATAAATTAATACTACTTATTGAATATAATTTCTTAAAAGAAGCATTAATTCATTTATTTTCATTATTATAATTATAGAAAAATTGATTAGGCCAAGACAGTTTTTGGTTTAGGATGTAAAATACTTTTTTTATTTTAAGATTTGATTAGTTCATTATATAAGTAAAACATATAAGTAAGATTTGTTTATTTATTTTTTGTTTTGACTGGGTATTTATTGGGTATTAGGCTATATCACTTATCTTTATCAAAAATAAAAAAAATGTAAAAAATGAATATTGAACTCACTTACCGTAAGTTTAAGTTATACTATTTAGCCACTTAAAATTTTTTTTATTATTTATTGAAAAGTAGTACTACTAATTTGTTTTTAAAAAGTTTGGGGCCATGGCCACCCCTTGTCCTTAAGAGTTCCGTCCTGATTATATGAGTTTTATTTTTTTATTTTTTATTTTTTACTTTAAGAGAATCAAAAGTATCTTTTTATTTTATATGAAATTTTCCATATTCGCAACTCAAACTCAAAATTACTAATCAAGAAAATAAATCTGCCATTCCAACTAACTTTATGTATTGTTGGTGGGAGAATTAGCAAAGTTGTAATTCTTATAGTTAACAACACATTTTTTTTTTTTTAGAATATATTAGGATCAATTAGTATTAATTATAATACTTGAATTTATTAGTTTGATATTTCTCATAATTATAAAATATTAGGTTATTATTATCTATAAATAGGTTAATGCATTGTACTATGATATACACAACTCATACACAGCTCTCATACAATTTTAATACATAAACCTTTTCTCTATTGTGTGCTCTTTCTCCTTTTCTAACATGGTATCAAGAGTTTAGGTTCTTTTCATTTTTTTTTCTATGGAAATTACACCTTGATATTCTCCTTGAACTCTATGAGTTTATTTGTTTTGTTTTTAGCCCACAAATTTATATTTTTCTCTCGTGTTGTTCTTTTTTCCTCTTTTTTAGTAATCTTTTTTTGTGTTATCATTTTTGACTTTGGTAGTTTCACCTATCTCTTTGTGGGAGTTTCGTCTCCACCTTGGCAGCTTCACCAGTCTCTTTGTGGGAGTTCCGTCTCCATCTTGGTAGTTTTCGCCAGTCTCTTTATGGGAGTTCCATCTCCACCTCGGTAGTTCGTCAATCTCTATGTGGGAGTTCCGTCTCCTCTTCGGCAGTTTCGCCAGTCTCACCTCTTTGTGGGAGTTTTGTCTCCACCTTATTATGGCAGTTTCGCCAATCTTTTTGTGGTAGTTCCGTCTGCACCTCGTTCCGACAGTTCCGTCTGCACCTCATTCCGACAGTTTCGTCTGCACCTCGCTTCGGCAGTTTCGTCTGCACTCGCTCCGACAGTTCCGTCTGCACCCCATTCTGATCTCTCTAGCGGTTTTGTTTGCATTTCCTTTCGACAATAATATCAGTTATAATATTTGAGTTTATTAGTTTAATATTTTTCATAATTATAGGATATTAGGTTATTATTATTTTGATTCTCTTTTCACTTATAAATAAATTAATACATTGTATTATGATATACACAACTTATATATAATTTTCATACAATTTTAATCAATAATCTTTTTCTATTGTGTATTCTCTCTCCCTTTCTAACAATTTTTTTTTTAATTTGCGAGGCTTTATTTATGTGAAATGCTAATTTATATGCACCTATAACTATAATAAGTTCTAACAGGAAATTTTATCCTTATAAATAATATAAAGGAAGAATCATTAGCAGGACTACTAATAATGCTTGAATCAATATATTTTAGCAAATTATAAAAAAAATTGCCAAAAGCTTGAATCAATAAATATATATATATTAGCCAATAAATCAATTATTGATAAATCAATTATTAATGACGTTAGATAACTAATAAAAAATCACTCAGTATTAATTAATAATATAAAAAAATTAATTCATTTTTATAATTAGTATTTTTAGTTTAACTAATGTTAACTAATTAATTATTAATTAATTATTGATCGCAAATACTTTTCCACCAGTTATATAAATTAAAGCAGAATCAATATCCTCTATGCAATGGTCTATCCATTTTCATGTTCCAAAATTTGGCAGGCACTACACCCAACCACAACAAATACTTCAATTTTGTTCTGACTAAGTTCTTTTTTTGGTCCCCAGTTAATTTTGGACTATCCTAGAATCTACCACTTTTTGGTTCATAATAACTAAAAACTTTTCAAATGTATATTATAATGTAGAATCTACTCACCTTTTTTAAAAATAATATTTAGATGAGATACTATCCAAATTTTATTTAATAAATTCTACACATAAAATAAGCACTGCATTTTTTCTGGCCAATAAATTAATACATACATAAAATAAAATTTAAATTATAAACTATTTGAACAGACCAATGAACTAATCTACACCAATAAAAATGAATTAGCACTCCACTTTCAGTTTAATAATAGAGAAGTAAGTCAGCTCAATTTGTAAGAGTTGAGACTTGAGAGTTGACTGTGTCAATCTGATATAAAAAATGGAAGAGGCAATGGGTCAGAGTTAGACAAGTAGACAACATAAAATTGGGCCACCTAACACCTCCAATTTAAACCTTATCCACTGACTTTGTGGGCCATACACAGGTGTTGGTCCATTGAACTTTAAACAAAGCCGTAGCCCACCACACCAACCTTAACAAACCCACTCACTCACTCACTCAATTCATAGAACAAATTAATTAATGTTAATTATATATTTAACATTTGAAATAAATGTTTTTTACGTATTTTTTTTAATTTAAAGTTTTGTATCTAAGTTCAATTTTAAATACCTTTTTTTTCTTTCATTGTGAAAGTAAATTTTAAATAATTAACTTATCAAGTTATTTCTACTTTTATAAAATATAAAACTTAAGAAATTTTTATACAAACTTTAACTATATATTTTGGTCTCATTCAAGATAACCTTATTACATAATTTATTTTCTAATTTTGAAAAAAATACTTGAACAATGGTCATAGAAAGAAAAAAAAAAAAATTCCGTAGCTACACATCTAAATACAAAAATTTATATTTTAAAATGAATAATGTTGAATAATAATAGATACACAACAAGAATAATAGTAAATGGAGATATTCGTATTCGTTCTTGAAATTAATTAGTCTCCGTAATTATTGTTAAAGGCTTAATAAAGAAAGAATAATTTGAAAGTTTATCTAATAACTAACAAGACAAGAACGAAGGAGCTGAAAGAGAGTAAAGCAAAGCATATTCACTATTTCTTCATTTTCTTCACTCTTCACAACTAACACGCAGTCTAATTTCTATCTCTCCATCTCCACTAAGCAAAACTACTTCAAATTCTTCAGCAATAACACCATACAATTTCAAGAGAAAAAAAAGAAAAGAAAAAGAAAATGCAGCACAACCAAAATGTCGATATTGACCCTCACCTCCCCGAAATCAAAATCCACCACCCCTCTGCCGCAGCCGCCGCATCCACCCCGACGCCCACTGCCGGAGCTCGCCGCAAGATCGGCGTAGCAGTCGACCTCTCCGATGAGAGCGCCCACGCCGTCCGCTGGGCGGTCCACCACTACATCCGCCCTGGGGACGCCGTCGTGCTCCTCCACGTCAGCGCTACCAACGTTCTATTCGGCGCCGATTGGGGCTCCATCGACCTCTCCATCAATACTGATCCCGTCTCCGAGGAGGAGGCCGTCACTGCAGCTAACCATGGCGGCGGAGACAATCGCCGGAAGCTGGAAGACGACTTTGACGCGTTCACGGCCTCGAAGGCGGCGGATCTGGCTCGGCCGCTTAGGGAGGCGCAGATTCCTTATAAGATCCACATTGTGAAGGATCATGACATGAAGGAGAGGCTGTGCCTCGAGGTTGAGCGGTTAGGGCTCAGTGCCGTCATCATGGGAAGCAGGGGATTTGGTGCCGTCAGGCGCGGCAGCGACGGCAAGCTTGGCAGCGTCAGTGATTACTGTGTTCATCACTGCGTCTGTCCTGTCGTCGTTGTACGGTATCCTGATGATAAGGACGCTGAGGTTGGTGGTGGTAGCGCTGCTGCTGGAGGCGGTGCTCCTGCTGCGGTCGTGGCGGTTAAGGAAGGAGAGGATGGCGAGGCGGTGATCAAGCCGGTTCCACATGAACATAAAAAAGGTGTTGAGTTTGTTTGTTGCGTTTTACTTTTCGTTCGAGTTGTTGATTTTGATTTTGCATTTGTGAATTGTGCAGTTGATTGATTTTTGTGATTGAACCTTTTATTTAGTTTATGCTAACGATTTGAAGTGTGCATATTGAGTTTCAGCATGAACTGCAAAGTCATGGTTTGATCATAAGCTCGTAACTAAGAAGTTGCTTTCGGCTTAGAGCATGTTATTCAGTTATTGTTCATTTGTTTGCAAACTTAAACTATGAACCAAACTAAGTAAATAACCCTAAGTTTTATGAGCGTTTTGTTGGATTTGGTTATGGAAAATTGTTGCAGTTAGAAAGGGGAAACATTTGTTCATATTTTGAATTGCAGAAATTATTGTCGCGCTTGAGGATTTAAATGTTTTCCTTTTGTGTATGTGACATATTCTTCTTCGCTTGGGTATATGGATACATAGTTGGCTAGATAGTGGTGAATCATGAAGGCAATTGCATGTTATAACTTATATTTAGGTTTTGGTTTTGATCCTGGTAATTTAGTAGTGGAATGCTCAGAGTCAGGGTTGCTATTATTCTAGGGATTAGTATTGTTGATTTTGTGCTCTTAGGATACTTGTTAATGTTTCAAAATTGCTAAGTTTTTGTGAAAGAAATAAACTTCTGAAACTCCCAAGGCATGCAATGCATTAAGAACCTAAGAACTTGTCATATTGGAAACCTTAATAAGTGTCTCTAGGGCACTTGTTAGCAAATCCCTAATCAATGGATGTTGGAATAATCTGTGCTGCATTGCTCTCAATCATGTTATTTGTGACTATTATATATCAATTGTGCGTCAAAACCAAGGTGTTGCATGTTAGAATTGTGAGTTGTTTATTTTGAATCTGCCTAGTACCTATCTGTGCATCTTTTTCTAGAAGTAATTAGTCTTTTATTTTTATATCTCATTTGTACTCAATCCCAAAGCATACCTACTATGCTTACCCCTGCAAATTTCAAATGTAGTTTGGTGTTGCTGTGTGCATACCCAGAGGACTTTGGCTAATCCCAAATTAGATAAGTCTTGGTTTTATGTAAATATTAATTTACATGTTAGGGGCTTGGGGCCTATGGGCAAGCGGTGCCTTGACATTGCATACTTGCATTCCTCCTGGTTTGTGATAATTGTAAACATTAGGGCTAGGCATCAGCTATTATTGATGAGGCCCATTATGCTGTATAAGGCTGTGGTCCTTCTTGAACCTCTCTTTATTATGCTTCGCGGTTTGTGAATTCTGAAAACAGATATTAAGTTGCAAATAGTTATACATGTTTTATTTAGCTGGTCATTGGTGTTTATTTATCTTCATAGGCTCCATCTACTATTTTACTTGTACATGTTTGACTAGCTAGATTTGTTGCTGAAATGTTTTACTTGTTGATTCACACATAAGGTGCCACTTGGAGAGTATCTCCAAAGTATTTCTCAATTTCCTAATGAATGTGAATAGTGAATGTACGCAGTGATATGTGCCCCCCAAATGTTAACTGCATGGCTCAATGTGCTCGTGTTTCTATTAATTCAACTACTGATCATCAGGGAATATTAGGCACTCTTATATTTAACTGATGCATTGCCTGGATGAGTGTTGATTCATTGAACTATGTTACATGAAACATCTGTTAGTAGCGAATATGCTATACATTGATTGTTGGTATTTCCTTTGTTTTTATACATACACTGGTTGTGAAATTTAAATTTGGCCTCCTAATTGTTTGTTGGTTTGGAACAGAGGACTAGCTGGAGCCAAGTCGTTTCATGATCCTGTCTCTTGAGGTGTGCACTTCAGCTCTTTTTTAAAGTTCTTTCTTTTGTTGTTCTTCCTGCTGTGTATTTACATGTTACCATAAATACAGTTTTTTGAGTTATCAACTTATCATCTTCTGCTCCTTCTGGTTCTGTTTGCACCAGTAATGCACTTATTCAAAGTATTCCTCTTGCTCATTCAAGTACTTATTATATATGTTAGACGTAATTTCTTTGAAGTCCTTCATCACCTCTTTACTTTCATGCTTCAGCATCTTCTATTAAATTTCTTTGAAAGTCTCATATGTCTTGGCCTTTTACAATCCCAATTTTCACATTTCTTCTGTTGCAGAATGTAACATCTGATTCTAGAAGGGATTCACAAAACATTTGTGGAGTGCTCTCTTTCTTTTCCTGTCACCTTTGCTTAGAGCATTTCCTGGGATATGAACTCTGGAAAAGATTAAGGATAGCTTTCTTGTGCTTGTTGTGATCTTGGTTCGATTAAGCTCTTAGAGGATTTGTTTTCTCTTCCGAAACGGTATATACTCTCTGATGTTGTAGATGTGAAATGTCTCTGCCTTTGGACAATTTATGGGGTACTTGTTCTTATTCTGTATGTGGGATTATCATGTTATATCATATAATGAGCACTCCCTGTTTAGCTAGATCATATCAACGAACTGCAATGATGATAAAAAATTGCATATGCTTAACTCGCAATAAAATGTGAGATGAAACATGGCATACTGTAAAATTTGATGAATTTTTATAAGCAAAGGAGAGAAAGATGTCAATCAAGGAAATATATTAGTTTTGTAAATGTAGACATCGTGGTTTATTTTAATTTGTTTTTCTCATGCCTATTACTAATAAGATTTGTGTGCAATGGTGTGTGAATTTCACTCAAAGTGATGGCTTGGATTCCATCTATAAGTATTGGAAAGACATACAGTGCAGACTCAAGTTTGCTAATACAGAGCTACAGTTATAAATTACAAAGGCGAAAAACATTGACTACTGCAAATAAAGTCTAGTTTGGAAGAAAATATTATATTGAATTTACGAGACATTTTCTCCCCCAGTAAACTGGAAATGAAAATGTTAAAAGTTGAATTTATGATGTAAGCTGTTATTCTTAAGTAAAGTTTGATTTTGAGATGGAACTAAATGAGGGATATTGTTTGGCCGGAAAATTTTCTGAAATAAATTAATGAAAATGTTTATTTTCAAAAAAAAATAAAAGAAATTTTAAATACTGAAAACCACTTTTTTTTTTTTGTCATTTCACCCTAGTTCGCCCATTTAATAGGTTAAAATGCATTTTAGCCTTATTAATAGGCGAACTTGGTGTATTTGCACACCAAGTTCGCCTATTAGTAAGGCTAAAATGCATTTTAGCCTATTAAATAGGCGAACTAGGGCAATTTTTTTGCACCGGACACCAAATTAGCCTATTAGTTAGGCGAACTTGATGTTAATAGCCTCATAAATTGGCGAACTTGGTGCACAACCCTTCTATAAATACCCGGCTCCTCATTCTCACTCGGCACTCCTTCATTCTCTCATCTTCCACCTCTATAACATGCTCTCCTCTCTCTATAAATTTTAAGTAGACAATAACCTTTTTTTTTTTCTATTCCTATGGAGGATGGAATATTAGTTGAGATACATTATGCGGGTCAAATAAGAAAAGATCAGAATGGGAATGATGTGTTCAGTTGTTCGCAACCGGCATTCGTTCGCTGGCCTAACGAGGAGATCGGTTTGGAGCAGCTAAAAGATTTTATTCTGCATTCCATCGGGCAGGGTGACACGAAACGAGTCCAGAGGGTTTATTACAGATATCCGCATGAGGTGGACTGAACCTTTTGCTTCAAGAGGTAATAAAATATTTACTCAGTTGACGTGTCGAATTATTGTGGATGATTCGGTTTTGAATAGTTGGGGCATGTATTTGTTTTCGCAGATTCCGTTTACGCGACGATGCGGATGTTGCGCTAATCCGCGAATGGCACCTACATCTAGCTGTGATGCCTCTGTTAGAGCTATATGCGCTTCTGATCGATGCGGGGAATAACTCAGAAGCTAACTCGCAATCTGGCGGGGGGTAGAAAGAAACATCAGGCGGTTAATGCTAGATCTGAACAGGCAGCCCGAGGGGAGTAGCGATGGTTCCGTCCCGTTTTCAAATCAACCGGCGGAGGATGTGGGCGATAGTCACGAGGAATCCGTGGTTGGAGATCCAACCACACATCCCTATCTACTTCACAATGATTCTGATGATGATGATGTTGACAATGAGCCGACGGTTTTGCCTCCGGAGGAGGATGAGGATGACGAAGAAGAAGAAGAAGAAGACGTGCAAGGGGTCAACTACTTCGGACATACCCAACCTGCGTATGCGCAGCCAGCAATTAGTCGACCATATGATCATCCTGGCCACTTCAGAACGCTCAACCTGGGTGCAATGGATCCAGGTTCTCATGGGTTTCAAGGTGGTCCTGAGGATGATCCGGTGGATGAGTTTGAAGTTGGGCAAGAATTTGCAGACAAAGAAGCTGCTATGATGGCCGTGAAGACGTACAACATAAGAAGAGCGGTTGAGTACAAGATTCTAGAGAGTGATCGGTTGAAGTATTCAGTGCAATGCGCCCAGTTTGGCCCGGTTTGCCGGTGGAGCATCCGCATAGCCTACCGCAGAAAACAGGAAAAATGGGAAGTTAGGAGATACAACGGTCCGCACGGTTGCGTCCAAACCTCAGCACGGCAAGACCATCCTAGGCTGGACTCGAAGGTTATAGCTGGGGCGATATTTTCAATGGTTCAAGCCGATCCGAGCATAAGCATATGAGTCTTGCAGGGATCTGTGGAGACACAATTTGGGTATAAAGCTTCATACAGAAAGGTGTGGCTCGGAAAACAAAGAGTCATTGCAAAGATTTATGGTGATTGGGGGGAGTCATACAATGAGCTGCCGAGGTGGTTATTTGCCATGCAGATGTACTTACCAGGATGTCGCCGTTGTTAGATAAACTGTAGAAATATTCCCTGGTGTTGCATGTAATTTGTTAGCTGTTGCGTTGTTCTAATGAAGGTTATTAATTAGGTACGTAGGTTCAACTAGTCACCCAACCATATGGTGGAGACGTCGACTCTTGTATGTTTCAGCGGGTCTTCTGGACATTCCCGCCGTGCGTTGAGGCTTTCAAGCATTGTAAGCCAATGATTTCAATTGATGGCACGCACTTGTATGGAAAATATGGAGGGACTCTTCTGATAGCCATTGCACAGGATGGAAACGCTAACATATTACCCATCGCGTTTGCCGTTGTTGAAGGTGAAACGAAGGAGGCTTGGTCTTTCTTCTTGACACATCTAAGACAGCAAGTAACTCCTCAACCTGGTCTGCTGGTAATTTCGGATCGCCACAAGTCCATTGAATCTGCGTTGAAGGATGAACAAGGGGGTTGGTGCCCACCACTTGCATTTCACGTCTTCTGTATAAGACATATTGCTTCCAACTTCATGACACACTTCAGGAATAAGCCCATTAAGAAGGCACTCATCAATGCTGCCTATGCGAAGTCTAAGCGGGAGTTTGCACACTATTATGGTAGAGCGACAGGGCAAAATGTAGCAATCAAGAACTATATTGATGAGATACCACGTCAGCAGTGGGCACAGTATGCCGACGAAGGTCGAAGGTTTGGTCATATGACTACGAACATATCCGAGTGCATCAACGCAGTGATGAAGTCCACTCGCAATCTG
>JASCZI010151072.1:177336-187443 GCA_036250425.1 Stylosanthes scabra | reverse complement strand
ATGTTAATCATTGTCGTTTGTTCATTCTTGCTATATTTCTATAAACTACCTACTATCCATGATAAATGACTAAATGATTGTTTCCAGGCAACTCACGAAAATCGAAGTGAAGAGAACGACGACATAATGCTAAAGGAGGTGTTTGACAGACTCAAGACCAAAGATATCGAACTTCGAGTGACAAAAAGATTTAGAGAAGGCTCTTCCTGTATAATGGAGGTCATAACCTTTGAAAATAATAATATGTGTACTTTTATAACTTCCTGTATAATTGAGGTCATAACCTTTGATAATATTAATACATGTGTACTTTTATATATACATATAATCTAAATCATAGTCATAGTTTCTTTTTTTTTGGATTTGCATAGTCATAGTTTCTATTTTACTTGTGAATACTTGTTCAACTTTTAATAGATTACTGTTGGGTGGTCCCAGTTTTCGCCCATAGCCAAACAAAACAAAACAGATAGAGAAAGGGGCCACGATTGAAAAAGAAAAAATTGTATCTATGAAAGGTGAGGTACATTGATGAATTAATTACTCCAATAGCTAGGTTTTTTTTTTTTTTTTTGAAAAATTTCTAATGGTTCAATGTATGTAATTTCCCCGCATTTGTTGTAAATTGTTATGGTGTATTCAATGCTTGAAAGGAAGTACACATAATGATAGATTCAAAAAAAAATTATGGTATTCTATTTAGTGTTTTGCATTCCGGACTCTTCTATTTTTGATGAATAGTAATATTTTATTTTTAGATTTGTTCTTATGATTTTTATGTCATTATTTTCATGTATTGATCCATATTAAGTCATTTTTATTATTAATTACAGAAATAGTTCTCATCGTTTTTTTTATTTTGATCATTTTTGTTATCAAAGTTCAAGTCGCAATCGAAATTGATGAAATCGAATGCATAAATTTTGAATTGTATATTTAATTGATTGAATTTGTACTTTGTTAATTAATTAACAAAATGTGAATTTATATTGTCCTATTAGTAGTGGGAAAGTCCTATGCAATAATATATATACTATTTTGAGAAGAAAATGAAATAACAAGAAAAATAATACATATCAACCTGTTAACATATATTCAAAAACAGATGTTAAAATTTTGGTTGAAAGGGATTTCTTCTTTAGTTATATGGATCATTGCTTTGAGTACTAAATTTTAAATTTATAAAGAATGAACCCAATGACCGAAGTTATTATTAGAAAGATTTTTAGAAGAGATCAAAAGATAGTAATTAATAATAATTTATTTACTCTACAATAGTACTTTTCAAACAAAACATTTTTCGAATTTAAAAAAAAAAATCCTAAATAATCAAAGTTATAATTTATAATCTCAACAAATAATTCAAATAATTCTAAATTAGCATAATTAACGAGTAGTAACTTTTCTTTTTTTTTTAAATTGAAATTTCAAATTCAAATTCCAACCAATCACCCTAAATGTATAAATTTAGCAAGTGGTTATAAATTAGTCAGCCAATTTAGTAAGCAGTAAAAATAATTGTATAAAAGAAAAGAACAACATAAATGACCAGAATTAGCAAGTAGTAACTTCGCTGATTTAATAATATAACTTCTCTAAATACAATAAAATTTTATATGAACATTTTTTAAATTTCAAAAATAAAAAACCTAAATGACGAGAACGTCAATTTAAAATCTCAATAAATCACCCTAAATAACCAAAATTAGCAAACAATAATTTTGCTAAGTTTTTTACCATAATTTCAAATTTCAAAATCAAATTCTAATCCATCATTCTAAATGTGCAAATTTAGCAAGTAATAAATTAGTGAGCTAATTTAGCAAGTAGTAAAAGTAATTGTCATAAAGAGGTACATAAAAGAAAAGATAAGCATATATGATCACAATTAGCAAGTGGTAACTTCTGTAAATGCAATAAAATAATTTATAAACATTCTTTGACTTTTAAAAAAGTAAAACCCTAAATGATTAGAATTTTAATTTAAAATCTTAACAAATCACCCTAAATAACCAGAATTTGTAAACAGTAATTTCACTAATTTTTACCAGAATTTTAAATTTAAATTTCAACAAATCACCCTAAGTGTGCATATTTAGCAAATAGTGAAAGTAATTGTCATAAGTGCGCATATTTAGCAAGTAGTAGAAGTAATTGTGATATGGAGGTGCACAAAAGACAAGGACAATATGCCCTCTTTATTTAGCATTTCATATTTTATCGTGCTAAGTTGAGTAGTCAGGTCTTACGGTTTTTTTTTTTTTTGTGATTGGTCTTACGTTTTAATATGTCTTCCTAATATTATTTTCCCACATATCTGAGACAGCCAATAATAAATGTAATGGCGTCTAGAAAGAGATTTTGGTGTAATTTCCTTTTGTTCTACAAAAATGCACCAACATAAGTGAAATAGTGTTAGAAAATGGAAGGGTTTTAGCGAAGGCTATATAAAATTTGCATTTTCAGGTCTTATTCGAAATATTAAGGGATTCACTTCTAAAATTTTTATATATGGTTAAAGAAATGATTGATTAAAAAATGTTAAATTAATTTTCACAAGGTCTAGACCATTTAAAATGTCATTAATGGATAAATTTTATCACTACTTTTTAGAGGTAAATGGTAGTGAGAAAATTGTAGTTTTAGGCTGATCTGTGAGGTTTGGAAATGTTTTGATATTTAGAGATTCATCAAGATTCAAGACAGATATGATATGAGAAAATAAATAGGATATTAAAAAATTCACAAAGAATCAGAGGCAATATTTTTTTGGTGACTAATCAGAGGTAATATTCTTCTCTATAATGATGACTTACACGATCCAATTAATAAGAGATAGGCTTAATGGATGTTATTATATTACTAAAACATTATAAATACCAAATATATATTGTAATACTAAATTATTGAATAGTGAAATATCTTAAGACATCTTTGTTTCCTAAATCTCTCTTTTTTTGTTATCTATCGAATTATTTTATTTTATATTCCTATTTTTCAAATTCAAATAAGATTAATTATAACTTAATGGCCAAAAAATTACACTAAAAAAAATTAAGCTAACATTATAATGTACATTACTTGCCTAAAAAAATCTATTAGTTAAGAACAATTTAGGGCTTGATTAATAAGTTAAATTAGATGAATTGATTAAGTGAATTCGCCAAACACAATTAAGTTTTTCTGTTGATTCAATAAAAAAAAAAAAACTGAATTTGGTATAATTCTTTTGACTTATAACTATTATGATAGTACACGTAATATTTTAATTAGAAGAATAAATATTTTTTAGAGATTAATTTTATATTTAAATTAATCTTACACCCATTTTTTTTTTATAATGATCACAACATTAAACATTTAAAGAGAAATAAATAAACGCAAATTATATAAAATTATCACTCGCACAAAGCGCGGGAAATACCTAGTTTTACATTACTACTATAAATATAATTGAATATGCAAATATTGTTTGGCAGGTAATATAATCATCAGTCCATTGAGACAAGAACAAATGAAAATGAAAGGTATTAAGACTAAATAAACTATATTTAACCTAAGAAAGAATGGACACAGTTATGTACACAATTGTCTGTAATTTGCATACCGAACTCAAAGCATTATTTGTGGTGAAAAAGAAAGGGTTGGTAATGGTAGCAGCCATTCTTCTCTCAGTATGTGTATGCAAAATCTGCTTCATTCTCAGTTATCCCAGCATCCAGCTTCTTTGTCTTTTTAATTTTTTTTTTATTTAGGATCTTGAGCAGATAGCTATGGCCTACGTAGTACAATGTAAATATATATGTTACAAAGGCCCAAGAATGGTTTGACTGGCCCAGTCAAAAAAAGAATAGTTTGACCGGTTGATTCATTATTCAAAAACGTATTTATTCATGTCCAAAAATTAACATAATAAATTCTAACAAAGTTTGGAACCAAAACCACACCAAGTTTTTTTTTTTAAAAAAATTAAGTGCGAGGCAGAATGAAGCATGAAAACAGGGATGAAAAACCAAGAAAAATCATGGGCTAATTTTTTCGTATTTGGAGGATGATGATTTTTCATCACTAAAAAAGGCACAATTTCAAATAAAAAAACATAAAAATCCTAAAATGAATGAGACCAAAGTCGGCGACGATCAGCCAAGCACGATCGGCGGTTTCTAATACGATTGAACCAAGGCCTGGTTGAATGAAGGGCCACCACAGCAACCTTAATGTTGAGAGACAAACTTCCAGCATAGATGTAAGACGATGTCAGGGATGTCGCTCATGGTGGGTATATGGTTGGGACGGTGCGGGGGCGGAGAACAGCGATGGGGACGATGAATCGTCGATGTTGGCGGTGGGCTATGAAGGCATCCTTCGGCGGTATGATGTACAAGGGTTGTGATGAATGGTGGCTATGTAACTGGCGTGTTCTTGTTTTGATTTAGGAGAATGTTAAGAGACTTTGAGTGGAAGCCAAAGGGTAGATGACTTGTTCATGAGTGACACAAAATTTCTTTAAGGGTAGGAGATAAATATACTCTCCATTTTTTTAAAAATGGACAAAATGTTCCCCACTTTGCTGAAATACCCACATACTCTCAACTTTCGAGAAAAGTTGACACTATTACCCCTCCGTTAGTCTAATCCACGTGTGACTGTTATGAAGGTGTGTGATGTGGCTTGTTAATGGCACCTAGCTGGCCGTAACGGAGTCACACTGTACAGACTAGACACGTATAGGGCTGTCAAACGAGCCTAAACCCGCCGGGCCGACCCGCTTAGCTCGCCAAAAAAGGCGGGCCGGGCTAGTATTTTAAGACCGCCATAATAATCAAACCCGCCTAACCTGCCCTGTTTAGTCCGCGGGCTTTGGCGGGGCGGGTTAGCCCGCCAGGTCTAATATTTTCGCTATTTTTTGTAAAATTAGAAAAATAATTAATTAATTAGTAAAAAATATTATAAATTAGTGAAATTTTTATAAAATTATATTAAGAAAATAATGTTAAATTACCAATTCTTTATAATATTTAATTTAATATAATTGATTATTGAAATATTTGTGAAATTATATTTTTTTAAAAATAAATTTAATTATTTTTCATTTTTTTTTAAAAAGTTAGGCGGGCTTAGCCCGCCAACCCGCTAGCCCGCCATTAGGCGGGGCGGGCTAGCCCGTTTGACAGCCCTAGGCACGTATGGACACTAGACAACAAAGCGAACTTGTTACCTCTCATTTACATGAACCGTGCGATATTAGGGTTTCATTCCCCAAAGGAATCGACTTCGTTTTGCTGTCTAATATTAATTACGGGCCTGGTCTGTATAATGTGGCTCTGTTACGGCCAGCTAGGCGCCGTTGACAACCACATCACACGCCTTCATAACGGTTACATGTGCGCTAGACGAACGAAGGGGGTAATAGTGTCTACTTTTTTCAAAGATTGGGGGCATCATGTGGATATTTCAGCAAAATTGAGGGCATTTTTTTCAAATTTAAAAAAAATCGAGGATACATTTGTCTTTTACCCTTTCTTTAATTATCCTTAAGAATAATATGTCATGGGTGGAAAAAGTAAGAAATATCAATTTGGGGCCTCTTATTGATCTGTGTTTAATTGCAAAAAGATACAACTATGATTAATGGGTGGTAATTTTTTCAATTACTTTTATTACTCTTTTCACCTCTTTTTTCATTTTTTTTTCAACACTTATCTTAACATACATTACCATGACATCATTCTTTATCGCTGGCCACCATTGCCACAGCTGGCAACGACTACCATTGTTGTCGCTTTCGACCACTCCTGTAGTTACCTTCATTCAATCACTCTTGATTTTAAACTCTAAATATAAAATTTAAATTCTAAATCATAAATTCTAAAATCACAAAAAGTAAAGATGAAGAGAATAATTTTAACACAAAAAATTAGTTAATATTAACAAATAAAACATTAAAAAAAGTTACATGGGTATATACCAATTAGTTACTAAATTACCTATCATATATTTATATATTTGTTCTGTTTTATACATTTTTAATATATATTTTATATTATAATATTTTGAACAAGCTCGAATCGGACAGCTCAATACTTTTAAAGTCTAAAAGGAATGATATTTTATGTGAGTAATTGATTTTTGTCGTTCACCTAGAATGTTTTCTCCCTATGAATTTTGTTAAGCTATATACACAAGGAAGGATATTCCATATTATTGTATAAGATTGCACAGTTGGGTTAATTTGCATGAAAGGGCATAATAATTTGGGTTCGTCATGCTGCATCATTTAGGTTAATGCATCACCATCTTCTAATTGATGATGAGGAATTATTCACTATAAATAAATTAATTGAGGTTGATTGAGGAAATTAAACAAATTCCATCACCAACAATATGACACGTAACTACGACGTAAGCACCTAATAAAAATTTTTCTATATTAATGTCATGTGAAAAAAAAAAATAATAATAAAGATGTGTATAGCTTCGTTTTATGCTTGCCCTAGTTGGTGTTTTTTTATTTATTTTTTATTTTTTATAATTGCTTGCCCTAGTTAGTTAGCTTGTTACTTATGACATCAAGCTGCATGTTCTTAGGTTTGTTTAATGACTTAAGATGCTCTTTAATTATGTTGAAAGCAGCATATATAATTTATTTTAAGAATTAATTTATGTATACGATTATATACATTCGTACACATCATTTAGTAACACGAATAAATGTAAATATTAGCATAATTTTTTTAATTTCTGTGCTAATATTTACATTTTTTCGTATTGCTAAATGATGTGTACACATGTGTATAATGATAATGAATATTACTGTTATTTTAATATCTTATTTTTATAGTATTAAGATTTAGAATTAAAAATTTATGATTTAAAATTTACTACTTATTATTTAGAGTGTTGGCAAAATATGATATGTTTTTGTCATATGTCATTACTCTTTCTTTATTTATGTTTGGTTTTAATAAATTTCAATATAACATAAAGTTATTTAGGTTAAATAGACTACACGTTTTGTAACACCCAATACCGATGAACCAAGTCGCGATCATGTTTGACCGTTATTGAAGCGCTACGGACAAATGGACAATCATTGATGAGATACTAGGTCCAAGCACTCCACCTGTATTCGGACCGTATACAAGTTATAGTTGTTTTTCTTTATATAAAGTAGAGCCATGACAGTCAAAATTACAAACCATATGTATACAAAAGTAATTATACATAATACATAATCAAATGGTTCGAAAATGTACAATTGAACCTGCGAAGCTTAGGTTCATTACCTAATCTAAACCATATTCTACATACTTATTGACACTCCTAGTTCTCCGTAATACACAGCGGAAGACTTGAATTCTTGGAGAAACTAGACATCCGATTACCTTCATGAATACTTCGCCAACTTTCCAAACTTGAACCTGTACCTGAAAAGTCTGATAATATACGGAGTGAGAATCTCCAACCCATGGATTCTCAGTACGGATAAAGCGCCAAACTTACAGTATTTATCCTAGTAGAACTACTCGAGGCATTCCTATTCATCTCTCATTTAGCCGAGTTAATTTGTTTATACCTACAATCCTAGTTCTACGATCCTACCAGTTATTCCATCCTTCCCTCTCGTATTCTATACTATCGTCTCCTTGTCTCTATTCACAACAAAACAACCAGATATACAAGCAACACACACAAGCATTAATTACAAGCAATTAGCAAACAATAAGCAAGTAGGCACACCCAAACAATGTTAAGCAAATGCACATGATGAATGCCTATTCCTATAGGCTACGGTGAGCTCACCCGGTCGGTTGTAGTAGCCAATCCTGACCGGTCCATTACTAGCGCCGGACTACCATCGGTTGCACTTCTCCGAGGACCAATCATCCGGCCCCGATTGTTTACGATCTTTCATCACATCTCATAATCATAATAATTGGGGGTTTCTTTCTCATCTCATATGACTAAAACCTAGGTTGGTAGCCGGGACGTTGGCAGGAGGCCCCCCTGCCGCTACCGTAAGCCGCGACGTTAACCTTTGCCCCACGTGAGAACAAAGGCCCCACAGACACTTACTACCCCCGATGGTCCGCTGTTGCCGTAAGCCGAGCTTTAGTCCTTGCCTCGACCCCTCGTAGACCTAGGCTCACGGTATAAATTTTATAAAACTAGGGCATCACTATATATGAGATGTAATCACTTCTACATTCATAGAAAACCTTTTAAAACCAAGTCATTGCACATTGAAATCGATTCTGAAGAGGGAGAATCGATTCGGAGGGATCTTTGGACGTTAAATTTGTAATTTTAACGCTATCGAATTGATTCCTTGAACAGTCGACTCGACTCGAGAGTAGTAAATCTTTAAATGTTTTGAAGGCCGAATCGACTCGGAATGTCATCGAATCGATTCAAGAAGTTACTTTTAAAATCCACCACTCATTGTGAAAATACGAATCGATTCAACACCACACCGACTCAACTCGACTGAAGTTAAAAATTCCTTTCTTAAGTCCACAATAATCGAGTCGATTCTCACTAATCACGAATCGATTTGAGATGACAAGTTTTGGTCCCTGGGCAAATACGAATCGATTCACACTCCTTGAGAGTCGATTCGATATCCTTAAAACTCGTTTTTCCAATTCCAAAGAGACCCAGCGAATCAGCTCGGTCACCACCCGAATCGATTCGCCGTAGCTCAAAGCCTTCACTTCTGAAATCAGTTTCTCAAAAACATCTTTGCCCCACAGACCAAAACCTATCCTTTTAAAAATCGTTTTATAATAAACCATTTTCCTCTTCTCAAATCCCCAATTCTAAAATCATTTTAACCACAATGACTTTATCCCACATTCCATTTTGTCGAACACATTATAAACTCTATTTTCCTTCATCAGCATTTCTCACAATCCTCATGCTCAATAACCTCAAATCGCAAGCAATTTCCATCTCATGCATAACCCTTAAGTTTTCAAAACAATAGTTAGCACAATGCCTCAATCACATTCAACAATATTATGCATAATTACTCATATATCATCATCAATCACGCATATAGTCACATAGCACATACAAAACAACTTCTCCTATCGTACTACTCAATTTCATTCATTCCTATATCATTATTTCTAGGTCCAACTAACCTAGGTAATTATACTAGATTAAATAGTGTAAGCTTGAATCTAAATCCGTACCTGGACGCCAAGCTCAATGCTAACACGCGATTTTCTTCGCGCCATCGAGTATCCAAGTACCAATCTATCGTTCTTCTACTCCAATTAGGCCATATCTACCACCATTCCTCCAACATTCAACATCTACAACACTAACACATACACAAACAACCAAACATACAACTCAATCACTATGAACTTCTAACTAAAACAAGGAATTTGTGTTGGAAACATCTCACCGGGAATATCTTACCTCATTAGCTTCGATTACCATGCTTGTTAGCATGCAAGATTACCACCTAGATCAAGAAACTTGAAGAAATTCAAGGTGGTTAAGCCCAAGAACTTGAACAGAATTGAGAACGAGAATTGAGATGGTAGAACGTGTTACCCATGTTTTGCATGTGTGATGAATGTGAACGGGACGATAAGAGTTTCGCGTATCCGCAAACCGTGTGTCAATCGGAAGTCTGGATCAAAAGTTATCGCGACCGGAAGTTAGCGTGATTAGCAGAAGAATTGATTCTGAGCCAGTTCTCCTATTAATTCTCCACCAGTTCTCTCTCACTTTCAACGTGAAAAGAGAGTAAAGAGTGTGCTGAAGTGTGTGTCCTCCATTCTTATATAGTCACTTAAGAGTGGCAAACGTGTAATTTCGTGGTTTGGTTCGTCTCGGACCAAACTTTCGGCGAAGGTGTTCGTGTTTATGTCCTAAATGCTATTAATTTTACTAACGTGTGATTTTGTCCGATCCTAATCGCACTCCGAAATACTCGATTTAGTCGTTGCGAACTTAGTTTAAAATGTGGGGCTAACACGTTTCAATAGTTTTATCTGGTTTTTAATTAATCTTTATTATTACTTAACTTTTTTAAATAATATATTATTGAGTAGGTTAGTTATTTTTCTTTATTAGTTTTTTTGGTGTCCA
>JASCZI010151072.1:165782-177230 GCA_036250425.1 Stylosanthes scabra | reverse complement strand
CTTAATTATGTATTATATATATATATATATATATATATATATATATATATATATATATAAAAGTATTTTATCAACCAAGTCACAACCAAGTCATTTTATCCCACTCTCACCTGGTGCGTGCGTGAATCCCATAATTCTCAACTCCCAAAATTTGAAAACACGCGCTTCTTCTTCCCCATTTCTCTGCAACTCCTCTTCTTCTTACTCCTTCCTCGTTCTACTACTGCATTGCCATCGTTGTTGTCGTCTTCTTTTTCTTCTACTTTCAGAAACTGAACTAGATTTTTAAGGAACAATGAAGATGATTTTCATGAAAAACTGAACCGGATTTTCATAAAAATCAGAAGCACGCCTTAGTGGATTTTTATTAAAACACCAAACCGGAATTTCAAGAAAAATTGAAGCCAATTTTCATGAAAAATTGAACCGGATTTTCATGAAGAACTGAACCGAATTTATATGAAAATCAGAAGCACGATTTTTATTAAAACACGGAACTGGAATTTCAAGAAAAATTGAAGCCAATTTTCATGAAGAATTGAACCGAATTTTCATGAAGAACTATCATTTTTTACCACTTAAATGTACTCAAATATACTCCAATGACTAAAAAAACTAGGAATGAATTGAATGTATCCCCAATCAAATGAATGAAAAAAGAAGAAAGAAAAGGAAGCGTGTTTGAGAAGGACATGCTTTTTGAGGAGAGAGAAAACATTGCTTTTAACGTGTGCGTGTGTCAAAGAGACTTGGTTGGACTTGGTTGCCAAAAAGATTTAATTACCTAATATTTCTGATATATATATATAGATATTTAAGTAATTTTATTTATTATTCTTATTCTATAATATATATAATTAAAATTAAATTTATAATTAAATTTAATTACTGTTAAAAGGTGTGATTAGTCAAAATATATATATAAAAGAAATAGGAATGTTGTTCCTCTAGTCCTTAGATCGGAATTTCACACCAAGCGTTGAGGAGAGGTATAACTTCAAGGATTGGGACTCCAGTGCTACCAGAGACTCCTACGACGAAGGCCGATTAATATAGATGGGGTTATATCTGATACCCCAACCAAGAGTCTAAAGATAGAGGTTGGAGGTCTCTTGATGGTGCCATATATATATATGGCCATATGGGGTTGGGTTAGGATTGCTAATCTTAAGGGTGTTACCTCTATTTATCTAGTATTAGGATACATTCCGTGCAAAAGCATGGGGAGAATTATATTTTAATTTAAGTTAATTTATTAATTAATGTATAAGTAGGTGCATTTGCTTTTCGTATTTTATTTAAATTTTACTTATTCAAATATATTTACACGTTAAAGAAAATAACATACGCAAATAATATACATCAAAGTCTTAAAAATTAATAATTGATTGATTATTAATTTTTAATTTTTAAAATAATCCATTAACGTCAATTTCACATCATTATAAACACGCCCTTAATGTTAATAGCATCATGAAATATTCTTGAAACTATTTTTGGAATTACACACTTTTAATATTACCTTGGATACTTGTCAATGAACAACTTTCCTTTTGTTTTTCTTGAATGCCACTTGTCAAGCAATTAAATTGGACACTTGTCGATCAAATAACCTATAGAAACTTTACGTAACCAATGTTAATACTAACCAACAGTAACCAATACACTTAAAAGAGCTAAAGCGACCTGATTATCTTGCGTTCCATGTAGCAGCTAAAACGACCTTATTAGCTTGCATTCCATGCAGCAAAAATTGGGGGAATCAACGATTTCAGTTTCTTCCTCGGAGAGCTTCAACGATGACGGTGATGGATTCAATGTGATTGAGTTTGCCATCACGAACTTCAATATGTAGAGTATTTCTCCATCAATTATTACTAAGATTTTGACCTCCATCAACCACATTCAACCTCCATTGACCATGGCAGCTTCAAGATTTGACCATGGCGGCTTCATCATCATGAATTCAATGTGATGTGATTCCTCTCGATTCGGTTCGTCATCACCGAAATTGAGAGAGACCTCCATTGAAAGCACCATTGACTTGATCCCATTCATCTTTGATGAGGACATTCATGACGGTGACATCAACACCAGACGAATTTTGTTTGAAATTAATTTTCATTCTTTGAACACTCAATTTGATTCATTGTTTTCATCATGAATTCTGTGAATTTGGATTGCCTTAGACCAGTGGATCATCTTTGTGAAGATCCTGAGCAGGTTATAATCTAATTCTGTTGTTTTGTTTGTTTCTCAGTTTAAAGAAACAGTGATCATCCTGATTTAGCTTTAGTGAACATTTGTCTATTAGTATATTGATCATCTTCACTGTAATAATTATTCATTTTGCAGATTTCACTAGAATGTAACAATGTTGGAGTGGAACAATCATATGATGATCCTATGAATCCATCTTCTGAACCATGCCCTCTGAATTATGTTATTGAAGAGGTATACTATGGATCATCTATAGTTTAAGAGATCATGAGAGTAATAAGAGATCATCTATCTTTTCCTACTAGTGTTCATCCTTACTGATTTCAGTTTTATCATTAATTTTACTAGCGGCTTCACATGCAATGCTGTGCCTGTTCAGCCACTTTTTCTAATAATTTTCGGTTGATAATTATGTATATTCTAGTCAATACTTTTTTCGGTCTTTCAATTCGTAATTTGATCAATATTCATCACTTCAATATTTTAGGTCTACCATACTTGTACTTGAAAGCAAACGATTTTTTGCAAAAGTACGTCTAAAATAACACTTAATAAATATTTGAATATCGTCCTCCAAAATAGTATACAATAAAGTAAGAACTAATGGTCATAATGTATTTTTGGCTAATGAGAGTAAACAAAGTTTTGATTACATGTTATGTTTTATAAAAATTAAAAAAAAAATCGATGTATTCAAATGTCATTCGGTTTCATCATTCTGATTTATCTATTCTGATTCTCTTGGTATTTTATATAAACTTTTAGCATGCATAGATTTTTTTGCACTAATAGGTAATTTGTTTCAAAATATTATTTTTTAGATTTTAAATATTTTTTAATTATTTTTTTGTTTAAAAAGAGTATAAATATAAAGAACAATCTGAAAGGCCTAGAATATTTTTTTTTAAAAAAAATACATAAAGAAAAAGTTTTAGAAAAGAGATAGTCAGAAGTCAGAATCCCATAATAATACTAAGTCTTAGTTAACAATGGTGAAACGTGTAGATGTAAATGATCTTTTGAACATGTCTTCTATTGATTCCTTCTGTTAAATAGATCTCTTCCGGCTAGATTTCTTAACTCTACTGA
Organism: Stylosanthes scabra; assembly: GCA_036250425.1. Classification (NCBI taxonomy): domain Eukaryota; kingdom Viridiplantae; phylum Streptophyta; class Magnoliopsida; order Fabales; family Fabaceae; genus Stylosanthes; species Stylosanthes scabra. The sequence continues at coordinate 173,921 of JASCZI010151072.1, read as the reverse complement.
AAGGCGTTGTGCTCTCTTTGGAACATGTCTTCTATTGGTCTCTTCCGTTAGATGGTATACCTGTCATGTACCATTTCGTTAATCAATATTCTTTTCAGTATTTTGGAATTTGATATGGGAAAAAAAAATAATAGAATTGGGAGTTTAAATAAGTGGAGTTATTCTGAAGAGTAGTGGAAAAGATTACAAAAAGAAAGTGAGGTATAATAATAACATAATTGGGGGTAATATTGGAAGTCAAATTTGTACACCAAAATCCCCCTATTGATATACAAAATTCTGTACTTTCAATATATGTTTACTAGTATAGTACACAAAATTATTATTTATTACTCAGTATGAGTACTTACAATTATTTTTAATTTTTTACAAATTTATTTTTCATTTGGTTAAATAGAATTAATTTTTTTACATGTAATTTGTTTTTAATTTGAATATGTTTTAATTTTTTTCTTTAAAAAAATAGAATTCTAAATCACGAACTAAAAGGTTTAGAATATTTAAAAATATAAAGAAAAATTTCAGAAAAAAAGAAACACAGAAGTTAAATATGATAATGATACTAAGTTTTAGTTAACAAAAATGGTTAACAATGATGAAATGTGTATATATAAATGATCATTTGAATAGGTCTTCTATTGATTCCTCTATTAAATAGATCCACTTATCGTGTGCCATTCCATGAATTCATTTTCTTTGCAGTATTTTGAAATGTTATATGGAAGAAAAAAAAAGCCAAGAGATGTTTGGAATAAGACAGTAAATAAGTTTCTTCACCCAATTATTTGTAAAGAAGGAGTAGTTGTAGTTAAGGTTGAAAAATTAAAAGGTTTATTGAACTAAAAGGTTTAGAATTTAAAAAAATATAAAGAAAAATTTCAGAAAAGAGAAAGACAGAAGTCAAATATGATAATAATACCAAGTTCTACTTAACAACAATGGTTAACAATGATGAAACGTGTAGATGTAAATGATTTTTTGAACAGGTCTTCTATTGATTCCTTCTGTTAAATAGCTCCTCCTGCCATGTGTCATTCCATGAATCAATATTCTTTGCAGTATTTTTGGAATGTTAGAAAAGAGAAAAAAAAACCAAGAGAAGTTTGGAATATGACTTCAGAAAATTATTTGTAGAGAAGGAGCAGCTGTAGTTAAGGTTGAAAAATTAAAAGATTAAATGAGAGAACGTAGTAGATGGATAGACAATGGAGTACATGAGTGCATAATTAACTGAAAGAAGTTATTGTGAAGTGTAGTGGAGGAGTTTACAAAAAGAAATTGAAGAATAATAATGAGTTAATTAGAATGGTATCTTTGGAAGTGGAATTTGGACACAAAACCCCATGTTTTCTCATTATATATTGTTATAGATGTAAGTTTTTCAATTTTTAATGTAGGTGCCAGATCATAGTTACATATCAGATGATGAAATCCCTAGAACAGGCATGTGTTTTGATTCTTTAGAGGAAGCTTATGATTTTTACAAGAATTATGCGGAGAAAGTGGGAATTGTTATTAAGATTAGGAATACAAATCATGTTAAGAATGCTAAGGGTGAGAATATTCCAATTAATCAGCCAATCCATTGTAATCGAGAGGGTAATCGCATGTCACGAGCGAAGGCACCAAGAAGATCGAAGAAGATCGCGGCTGCAATGTACAATGCAAGGGCGTATGTCAAGTTTAACAAAGACAATAGTAAATGATTTTACTCGATAGTTGAAGGAAAGCACTCGCATCATTGTTCTCCTAAGAAGTCCATTCAGTATCATGATTATAGGCATTTGAGTATGCATGCCAAATGTGTCATTGAAGACAATGATGAAGTTGATATCCGACTAAACAAGACCTATCTCGCCCTTGCCTATGAAGTTGGAGGGTGTTTTAATTTGGGGTTTTCTGAAAAGGATGTGCAAAATTACATTTCTTTTAAACTTCGGACTAGTGATGTGAATGAAGAAGTTAGAGAAACGTTAAAGTACTTCATGCGGATGAAGGAGATAAACCCGAATTTCTTCTATGAAATATAAGTTGATGAAAACTACAGGTTGAAACATGCTTTTTGGGCTGATGCAAGGTCTATAGCTTCCTATGAATATTTTGGAGATGTTGTCTTGATACTACATACAGGAAAAACAAGTAAGTGTTTATTTATGATTTATTCTTCAATTAATCTGTTTTTGATGTTTCTGTTCTGGATGATCTGTCTTAAACATTAAGAATGTTCGTTATAGCTATATTCGGATGATCACTCAGTATGTATTCATGCTATCCTTTTCTATTTATTTGTTTTTTTTAGGCATGACTTACCATTTGCATCATTTGTTGGTGTTAATCATCATAAGAAGTCTACTCTTTTTGGTTGTGGTTTGCTAGGAAATGAAGAGATACAAAGCTTTGAGCGGTTGTTTTCTAAATGGTTGAAATGCTTGGGTTGTCCACCATCGGGTATTATAACTGATCAATGCAAGAGTATGCAATCTGTGATAAAGAAAGTGCTGCCCAACACTCGCCATAGATGGTGTATATGGCACATTTTGAAAACTATCACAAAAGTTTATGCGGTACTCATTCTTCAAGGATTTTAGTGATCATTTGCATCGTATTGTTTGGAATACACGTTCAGTAGTATACTTTGAGAATGAATGGTTTGAAATGATAGGAACCTACAAGCTTCAAGACAACAACTGGTTATTAGGTTTGTTTCTATATGATTTTCTGATTCAGTTTTGGCTGCTGTATAGTATAGCATAGATGATCTCCTAGCCTAATATGGATGATCTCTTATTATTTTCTGGATGATCATTTTCTTATATCATTGTTACATGTGTTTTTGATAATCAATATATGTGAGTTCCTGTGTACTTCCAGAACAAGTTTTGGGTTGGTATGAGGAGCACTCAACATAGTGAGAGCATGCATGCTTTTTATGGTGGATTCCACGAAAACTAGTTTAATTCAATTTGTTCATGAGTTTGACAATGTTCTCGGTAATAAGGAGCAAAAGGAATTGGAGGATGCTGCTGCAGACTCTAAGGGGGTTGTCCAATGTGTGTCAAAATCTATGATTGAATATCAATTACAAAAGGAGTATACATGAAACATGTTTAGAGATGTTCAATTGGAATTCATCAAGAAGGGGGATTGTATTGTTCATGTTATGTCGCAAGAGGGTGACATGTATTCCTTGGAAGTTGAAGAGTAGAAGTTGGTCTTTGATAAGCTTGTGTTCGACACATACAAGGTTATCTTTGATTTGGTGAGTCATGAATACTGTTGTGATTGCAACATGTTTCAGTCAAAGGAAATAGTATATTGTTAGATGTTCTCCACATTTTCTAATTTTTCAGTCAATGAAGTTTCTACTTGCTACATTTTGCCTCATTGGAGCAAGAATGTTAGACGCAAGCACACTTACATCAAGAGCAGCCACGATGTAAATCGTTCGGATGAAAGCCACAACTTATTTAGAGGGCTGCGTAGTTATTTCTACAACGTGGCACATGATTTTTTGTGCAACAAAGAGGATGCCTTGATATTGCATTCAAGTATGGATAATGCACAGATCAAGCTTGGTGAACATCATGCAGCAAAGCTTCAGAGTAGTATTTCTGTTTAGCAGAGTTGTGGGGCACAGGGAAGTCAATGTTCGATCAATGTTGATCGTTATAAGGTCTTGCTCTTGTTTCTACGAATGGTTGTCCAACCAAACGAAGGCTTGGTTTGGAGTTGGACAAGTCAATTAAAAATGCAACTAAAAGAAAAAAGAAAAACTAAGCAAATGTATGTTTTTATATTTTAAAAATGTTTTTACATTAAGGATGCTTATCTAAATGTGATTTTTTTTATTGTAGGGTGAAGGTGTTGATCAAAAAGGCAATGTGAAGGTTGATGTGGCTTTAGGGAAACTCAATAATGTTTAGCTTAATACAGTTAATCTTTTATTGATTTCATTGTTTTTCCACAATCATTCATCATTGTACTTTGTTTCTACATTTTTTGCACCTTATTTTGAGTGCATTTTTATACGAAAATGTTATAGTGTTACCAAATCATCTTATTTCCTTAAGTTGTAAATATAAAGTACGGATAATCTTGTTAGCATAGTCTGGATGTTCACTTATTACAGTATGGATGACTATTCGTGTTTTTCCGATAACTTCCTCAGCATAACTGAATATATTTTCTCAATATTTATTCAAGCAGTCCTAAATTAATTTTGAATTAAAAAAAATATTGTTCAATCTGTACATAATAGTTCAATCTGCACATACTTTAGAATAGTTTTCCTAATTTTCCTAATTGATTAACATTCCAAACTCTAATGTTAAATATAATGCTAAATTTCAAATAACAAAGGATCCTAGTTTTCCTAAGATGATCAACTGCAACTAAAATCAATTTCTATTTTCCTTTTTCATTCTTCTTTCCTCTTCCAAATCCCTTCCCTTCCTCAGCCATTCTTGTGATTTTCCTAGTGTTTGGAGTTGTGTAAGGACTCTCCACTTCCTTCTTCTTCCTCCTTTTTGGAATTGATCGCCCTTGCAGATGTGGGAAAATGATTTTTAACACATCAACTCTTTTGTGTTGAAAGGAGTTAGCACAATGTATATTACCAATTGTCTTTTAAGATTTGCCAAAGTTTTCTGTAATTGGTGATCAGAAAAACAATCAATGATCCAATCATAGAATTGAGTAAGTTAATAACACAAACTCACATTGTCATACTCTTTTTGAAGTGATCCTCCATTTCATTCTTGCATGAACAATATAACGAATAGACCACAATCATTGTTGTTCGGTTGCTTGGGTATCTGTGCATATTGACATGACTTTCCATATCCTTTGAGGTCACACTTTGGAATCGCCATTTTCAGCATCTTTTTAATTATCTTAACATGTATACAAATATCAAATGAAATCAAATAATGAAAAATCAAAATGAAAGTAATCAAATGAAATCAAATAATAAATAAACATACCGCATAATCATCAATTATTCTTCTCAGATCATCAAATGACTCACTATGCATGGAATCAAATAACAAATGAATTCTTGGTGGGAATGTGCAATGCATACAAATACCAATGTTGCCTATTGCAAGTAGGGCCAAACCACTGCGTCCATGTAAACAAATCCAATATTACAAACAAAATTAAATAAATTACTAATAAATATGTGCAAATTGAACTATTATGTATTTGCAGTAATATACAGTATGGATGATCTTGTTAGCATAGTCTTAATGTTCACTTATTATAGTATGGATGATCATACAAAACTGATTAACATTCCAAACTCTAATGATTCAAACTGATTAACATTCCAGACTCAATGTTTCAAAAAAAATTAATATGAATAAGGTAATTACCCATTCTTTGTTTGCAGCTTCTTTCTTGTCAAAAAATCTTTTATTAGTTCCAAATTGTGGACCTATTCCTGTTTCAATATTCTACCTGATATACTTTCCCACATTTTTTGTGTTGATAATGGTTTCCTGTAAATACAAAAAAATTAGATTACCATTAAAAAATAACTAAAATGCACACAAACATATTTTATGTGTAATTACCAGAATTCTAGTGGAAACACAGTAAAATCTTTCTCTAAATCTTTCTGAGGCACACACATTTGATGTGTGGCATATCCAGTAAACAATCTGCATGATAATCTAAATGAAATCAAATCATATACAAAAAGAATTAGAGATCATTATCAAATTTTCCTAAATGAATTAGAGTCTTACATTGTTACTAATCCACTCACGAGGTTTTAGACACATCATATCATCCCTTGATAAGGAAAACTCAAACTTTCCTTTGAATGAAGCTATAGTTTCATTCATAACAGATTCTTGTTTTGAAGATTTCATCACCCAGCTGTAAATCTTTTTGATTTCAACTTCACTTAAACCCTTGCTCAACATCATTGCAACATGGTTATCAATTGGAAGGACATGGCTGACTGGTGGTATGTTCAGGATTTTTTCTGTTGGCCTTGTTGAGGGCGTCGGAGACTTAGAGTCTTGAGAAAACCGCAAAGAGAAAGATGGTCGTCCTTGGCTTTCAGAGCTATTAAACTCTTCATAACTATTACAATTAAGATCATTGTCAATAATTTTTTCAATTTCTTTCCATCTTTCTTTGACAGCATTATGATTTTCCATTTGACTAACAAAAGAAGATAAAAAACAGGAAATAAGTAAAATTCATCACTAATACACATTAGAACCACCAAATTAACAAATCAAACAACTACTTACACAATTAATTCCTGAATTTAAACATTCAGTTAATCATCTAGTCACACTCAATTGATCATTCATATAATGTTGAACATTTTTAAGTAGCTAGTTATTCAGACTTACCCTTTCAGTTGTTCTGCTAATTCATCCCAAGTTTGAATATGCTGGAACATCTCGTTTTTGTTGACCATCATCACTGATCTCCTCATTTTCAACATGGCTTGTAGAAAATAAAAAAAGTTATAAAAATTGAGTGTGTAATCAACAAGTGCCATTCATATTATGATCAAGGAACATAAAAAATCAATTATTTAAAACAAATAGAAATAAAATATAAATACATTTCTTCAGTTTTGTCAAATGTCACATCATCTTCACCCTCTTTTCTCTTTTTCTTGTGGCTCTCCTTTTTCGTTGTTTCCCTTTTCTTGCCCAAGGGATCATCTCCACCCTCTTCCATATCATCACTAATAATAAGGAAAACATATATAAATCATCTATCGATAATACAATTACAGAATGCAATTATCAATGATAAACATAGTTATCAACTATAAATACCTTTCTTTTTCCTTATCAGCTTCTTTTTCTTCATTTTTCTATTTCTTTGATTTATTTTCTGGATCCTCCTCTTTCTTTTTCCTTCCTTCTCTTTCTGCTTCTTTTTCTGTTTTTTTCTTTCCTTCATTTCCTCATCATTCTTACCCTTGAACTTGTTTATTAAATGAATTAAAATAAAAATCAAACATACTAATACAATCATTTAAACTTGTGCATTTAATTATCTTTTTACCTTTTTTACTAGATTGCTTGACTTCAGTTTCAGCACTTCAGATGACCAGTCCTTAATCCATGGTGATTGAATTGTGCATTGTTCAAGCGGACCATACCTCATGCGTTGAAAATACAAAATTTGTTTAAGAAGCAAAGAATCAAATAAAATATAAACATACATGTAACTAGATGTTATCATCTAAAGCAAAGCAAAGCAAATGCATTTAAAATACTTATGAGTAGGGCATACATGCAACCAGAAATGTGTTTCACACCACTGTGCTGAAAATCTGCAATATCATCTTTTACCCAATCCAAGATGTGAAATGACTAGTTGTATGTCATTACATTTTCTACATCTAAAATGGTTGGCAAATGCTTGTTTGGAGATGTTTTTGCTGTTGATATTGGGCGAAAAAATACCTTCACAACAAACAATATAAATGCTTGCTTAAACTCCATTTTTTGGACATGTGTTTCCATTGGGCAAGTCTCTATGAACTTTTTCAGTTTAAGGTTTGTTGAACCACTCCATCTAGAACATATTGCATGTATCTTTCTGTCTAGGGTTGGAAACTCTAAACCTATATGATAAAATTAATTCAAATAAAAAGATCATCAGAAATTTTAGCCATGACATAGTAGCATACAGAACATACATTAAATGGTAAAGGATAAAACATCTCTTACCATACGAAGGCAGGTCCAATGCACATCCAATCAACGCAACATTCACAACGATATCATCTACATCAATTCTGATGTAGTTACTTGTCAAGTTGAAGTTCTTGGCCAAGTAGAAATATGATTCTTGATCAACACTCCATTTTGGAATATGCTTTAAGCCACCAAACCCCATTGTGTCTATTTCATCCAATTTGATATTCTTCTTTTCGAGAGCCACAAATATATCATTTATGAAACTCGGAGAGCATCTTGAGTCCAACGATTTCTGCAAAGATAATAAAATATTAAGATACTCGTCTCAAATAGTGAAAAACGTAAAGAAAGCTAAAATAAAAAAATGAACAAGAACATACTTGTTTTGGGCCATTTGGCCTCTCAATGCTGTCTTCAGATTCAGAAGACATTCTAATCCTGAAAACACAAAGTGAACATC
>JASCZI010151072.1:142056-157657 GCA_036250425.1 Stylosanthes scabra | reverse complement strand
TATAGTTTCCAATACTAACCTTTATTTCTGCTCCATCAACTTAGTTTAATATCTATCTCTCAGTCTCTATCTCTAATTAATTTTAAACCAAACACAATACACAAACTTATTTCAGTCTCAGTCCCTCAGTCCCAGTCTCCCAGTCTCAGTCTCTCAGTCCCAGTCTTAGAACCAAACGCAGCCTTAAAGTCACAATGGATGGTTGGACTTCAAATATATATCAATAATATTATAATAAAATTAAAAATTGTGTTCTTCTTCACATAATCACACTATTCCCTTCTTCCTTTAATTTCAGAAGTTAACCAACTTAAAAGTAAGAACTTATTACAAATTGATAAAAAAAAATTGAACATCCAAGCCAAGATATATAGATTATAAATTATCACTTTATCATCATTGAAGTTTTGTATATATCATCACCTCATCATCTGACAATCAAACATTTTTTTTCCTACAATTAACGTTTTCTTTTTAAAAAAATGTTTCAACAATAAGTTTGATACCGATTATTTTAAGAATTTAATTTTCATATGATATCAGAATAAAAGAATTATACATAGATAACCAATTATATCCATGCATCAATAAATATAATTAATTTTTAAATGCATTGCTTCAAAAATAACATAAATATATTAATCCGATTAGATGGCCGTGAGTAAATAAAAATTAGATTCTTATTTAATTATTAATTAAAAATGTTTTTAGATTTTCTGGATACTTAATTTTTTTTGGGACCTTCTGAATACTTAATTTACAAAAGATGAAAAAAAAATTTCTAGTATGTATGATAACTACTAATAAGCAGCATTGTTCAGGGGAATCTTTGAGTGAAGAGATGCAAACTTTTCTTTAATTTTCCTGAAATATTATTTAAGATTCAAAGGTCAATCGTAGCCGACAGTGGGGGAAAAAAAAAGGAGGATGACTTAGTGGAGAATCACTTATTTCCTTTTCGAATGGCTTTTGATGAACACGTCCTTATGATGTCCGTACGACTAAACTTTTTCAAACTTTATATTATATATAAAAAATACATATATAACTAGTTAAGTGCAATTCAGTTGGCTCTTAATTGGTAATATATGACTGCATGAGTCATTATATCAATATATAATTTATAGTAGTACTACATGTAAATTCGAATTTATCATCTAATTAATAAACAATTTGTTAACTACAATGTTTCTTTTACTACTTTTTTGAATTTATTAAAAAGAGACAAGTAGATATTCATAGTTTATTGTTATTAAACTACTTTAAAATAATATTTTTGTTACGAACCGGCCCAATAAAGGCCCAATTCACTAGTCAATAGCCAAATTTATTTGGCCCATGAAATCAAAGATGAGACTAAAAAGGAAAGATTCGATAGGATCATGAGGAGATTCTATCCGAATCTTAACCACCCGCAACTATATAAAGTAGGGGAAACACTTCCCCAATGTATGCATTCTCTAAACCATAACCTCCTATATTAGCCATAGAATCTCATAATCCTAATTCTGGGATTCTAGTACTATTCACTCATCAAATCAACCACCTTCTTCGGATTCAACCCTCGGACTCTTCTGAGTGTTTCCCTCGGAAGGAACATTCTCTCTCTCTCATTCTCACTGTTTATTCTCTCTCACGTCTAAGGTCCATTGGATCATTGTTTGGTACTCTTGTGCTTAACATTGGCGCCGCCTGTGGGGAACAATAGACTTTAGAATCGAGTCGAGAGACGAAACCAAACCTCCGAGCCAAAAATGGTGGATGCTCAACTCAACAACGAGGGTGCTGACGAAAGCATCCCCCAGTCCACCCTGGAGAAGGGAATAATTCCCACAAACCAGGATATCCAACAGATGGAAACTGCCTTGAGAGAACTCCTCGAGAGACAAACTCGGGAGGCAGAGATCGCCACTGAGGCGATGAAAAGGGCGGAAGCCATGGGCGCCAGGCAACAAGCCTTGTTGGAAGAAGCTGGAAAGCGCGATCAAGAGCTTAAGCAGAAACTTCAGAATAGGTTCTTCTATATTAACGAGGACGAAGGGGTGGCTGACTCGCGCTCCCGTATGTGGAAACCGTCGACTATGGCCGGAAATCCACCAACAAGAGAAAACAGCAAGCATCCCTTCTCGCTCGCAATCCTCTCGGAAGAACTCCCCAAAAAGTTTAAGCACCCGACGGATATGCAGCCATATGATGGAAGCAGTGACCCGAAGCATCACCTAGATGCCTTCGACAATAGGATGGTGCTCCAGAACGCCTCGGACGCTACAAAATGCAAAGCTTTTTCCGTGACCTTCAAAAAGGACGCGCTGACATGGTTCAACTCTTTAGCATCCGGAAGCATTAAAAGCTTCTCCGACCTGTCTGGAGGTTTTCTGAGAAACTTCACCACTCGGAGGAAGCTCCCAAAAACCTGCCTGAACCTCTATTCGATCGTGCAGAAGCCGGAAGTGTCCCTGCGGGACTATTTGGACCGCTTCAACTCTGAATGCACTCAGATTGAGGGACTGGAATGTCAAGCAACCCTCATGGCATTGGTTAAAGGCCTCAGAGAGGATACCCCATTCCTCAAAAGTCTTACCAAAAGGCCACCCAAAACAATGGAAGAGATTCAGGAAAGATCTCATGAATACTTGCAACAAGAAGAAGAACAAACGGCAGTGAAAGCTGACCGTGACAAGAAGGAAATTAACTGGAAGGATCCGCCGCGAGAAGACCGCAGTAGACGGGAACAGCGCTCCGGCAAATCCTACTACAATCCACTAAACGTCTCACTGACAACCTTCCTTCATGAAGTATCACAAGTGTAGAGAATCGATGCACTACGCTTAGTCAGGAACAGTCACAGAGGAGACAAGAATGCATACTACAAGTATCATAAGCAAAACGGTCATGACACGGAGGATTGCCGTGACCTCCTCGAATTTATCGAGAAAGGTTTGAAGAAGGGAAAGTTCCGTGAATACACCGGAAGAAGCGGTGATCGAAGGGATGATAGAAGGACAAGGCAAAGGGTACACAGCCCAGAAAAATCCACCGAAAAGAAAGATGAGCCCAAAGACGGCGTGACTAGAAGGGAGATCAAAATGATTTTAGGAGGGCTTCCGGATGAAGGAAACCCCCCATCCCGGAAAGCGGCCAAAAGGAGCAAACACTCATGCCTCGCTGTGGAAGTCATGCCTAGGACATTGTATGATAAACCATCTCCAAAAATCACATTCTCTTCGGAAGAGATCGGAAGAACAACAGACACTCTGAATCTCCCTTAGTGATTTCCATGGATGTGATTGACGCAACAATCCGATGAGTCTTCATAGACCAAGGAAGCTCTGCAGACATCCTCTTCCGACGCTGCTTTGATGCACTCGGACTCACTGATAAAGACTTGGAAAGTCACTCCGACGAGTTAGTCGGTTTCTCTGGTGAAAGGGTAACCCCAGATGGCTTCGTGACATTATGGGCCACTGTTGGGGACCCACCAAACAGGCGAAGCACAAAAGTAAGGTGGCTGGTCGTCAACCACAACTCCGCCTACAATGCGATTGTGGGAAGACCGACCCTCAACCGGATAGGAGCAGTTGTAGCAACCTCCATCTTAATAATGAAGTTCATAACAGACGAAGGAAAAATAGGTGTACCTCGTGGAGACAAACAAGAAGCAGAGAAATGCCATAACGCCACCTTACACATCTCCAAAGAGCAACTTCCGAAGCTAGAGAAGCTGGATGAAGCCAAAGGATGCCTCTTAGTAGATCTTGAACCACCAGAAAAGAAGGTCCATGAGAGACCAAAGCCGGAAGGCGATCTCCAACAAGTCCAAGTATGACGACATTCCGAGCAGGTGACCATGATTGCAAACAACCTGACGGAGAAGGTAACTCAGTTTTTGAAACTGAATTCCGATCTCTTTGCATGGACAGCAGCTGACATGCCTGTAATAGCCCCGAACCTTTCCAGCCACAAGCTGTCCATCGTACACAAAAGTAAGCCGGTAGCACAAAAGCTGCGGCAAATGCGCCCGGAAAAGGCGGCCGAAACAAAGAAGCAGGTCCAAAGCCTTCTCGGGGCAGGATTTATCCAAGAATTCAAATACCCCACATGGCTCAGCAACGTGGTTATGGTGCCCAAAAGCAATGGAAAGTGGCGAATGTGTGTCGACTACACAAGCCTGAATAAGGCATGCCCTAAAGACCCATACCCACTCCCAAGCATTGATGGATTGGTAGACAAAGCTTCCGGATACAAGTTTCTCTTGTTCATGGGTGCTTACTCCGGATACAATTAGATTTCAATGTATCCCGGAGACGCTGAAAAAATATTTATCACTCCCATCGGCAACTTTTACTACAAAATAATGCCGTTCAGACTAAAGAATGCAGGATCTACACACCAAATGCTCATGGACAGCGTATTCAAGGAACTCCTCGGAGGCATCCTCGAAGTATACGTGGATGACATGCAAGTCAACGCCAAGGCGGTGGAAGAATTAATCCCCAATTTAGAGAAAGTCTCCGGCAAACTACGAGAGCACCAAATGCGCTTGAACCCAGCAAAATGTGCCTTTACGGTCGAAGCCGAAAAATTCCTCGGTTCTATGTTAACCAACAGAGGAATCGAGGCTAACCCAGAAAAATGCCAAGCCATTATCTCCATGAAAGAAGTACAGATGCTGACTAACGGGTTAGCAGCTCTCTCCAGGATCCTAGTAGCCTCAGCTATGAAAGCGGACCTCTTATTCAAGTTGATGAAAAAAAGGGCGGAGTTCAAGTGGACGGAGGAGTGCGAAGAAGCTTTCAAAAGTTTCAGAGAGTACTTATCCGCACCCCCAATCCTAGTCAAGCCGGAACCAGGAGAACCTTTAATAGTATACTTAGCCGCAACTGAAGAAGCAGTAGCCAGAGCCCTAATCCAAGAGAAGGATAAAGTGCAGCGGCCTGTGTACTTCGAATGCAAAACCCTGCAAGGAGCGAAGTCGAAATACCAAAGGTTGGAAAAGCTAGCACTAGTACTGATTGCAGCTGCCAGAAGGATAAGACAGTATTTCCAAGCCCATCCCACTGTTGTCAAAATAGATCAGCCGTTAACACAAAGCCGGATCTGACCGGTAGAATGCTGAGCTGGTCGATGGAGCTATCAGAGTACCACATCAACTATGAAGGAAGGATGGCAGTAAAAGGGCAAGTAATGACTGACTTCATTGCGGAACTCATTCCCAACGCCCAAAACCCCGAATATTTGGCATGGATCCTCCACGTAGATGGATCCTCGAATAACAAAGGAAGCGGTGGGGGCGTGCTCTTTGAAGGACCAGATGAAGTCACCATAGAGATGGCAGTGAAATTCCAATTCCAAGCAAGAAACAGCCAGGCGGAATATGAAGCGCTGATAGCGGGCTTAAAGCTGGCGAAAGAGGTCGGAGTCTTGGAGCTGAAAATAAGATCTGACTCTCAAATCGTCACCTCCCAGGTGAACGAAAGCTATCAGGCTAAAGATCCCCAAATGAACAAGTACCTGGAAAAGGTTAAAAAGCTTCAAAGCTCTTTTAAGCAAGTGCAAGTGAAACACATCCCTCGGAAAGAGAATGACCGAGCAGACTCTTTGTCAAAGGTAGCCAGCACAAAACCGAGCGGAAACAACCGCACCCTGATCCAAGAAATCAAGGAGAAGCCATCCATTGATGAGTCCAAAGAAGTGCTGGCAGTGTCGATGGAAAGAAGCTGGAAAATTCCCATAATTAACTTCCTAGAGAAGGGGATTCTTTCAAAGGAAAGATATGAAGCCAACCACCTCAGAAGGGAAGCAGCTAACTATGTCATGATTGGCGGAGAACTATACCGGAGAGCAGCAGCTAAGCTTCTCCTCAAATGTGTAACGAAAGAAAGGGTCCCCACTATCATAGCTGAAATACATGAAGGGGCTTGCGGTAAGCACCAAGGGGTGAAAACCATCATTCGGAGAATCCTCCTAGGTGGAGGGTGGCGGCCTCACATGAGAATTGATGTTATGCAATACATCAAAAAGTGTCAAAGGTGCCAAGAGCACGCCAAGGTGCAGCAAATTCCAGCCACCAAGCTATCATCCATTGTCTCACCTTGGCCGTTTGATAAATGGGGAATAGACCTCCTCGGCCCTTTCCCAAAAGGACCCGAGCAAATCACGTACCTAATTATAGCCATTGACTACTTCATCAAGTGGGTGGAAGCAGAACCACTTGCATCAAACACGGCAGCCCAATGCTGGAAGTTCGTATGGAACATCATAATTACTAGATTCAGAGTACCACGAGTCATCAATTCTGACAATGGAACCCAATTTGCTGATAAGAAATTCAAGGAGTTCCTAGAAGGATTCCACATCCATCGGCAATTCTCCTCGGTAGAGCATCCCCAAGCCAACAGACAAGTCGAGGCCATGAACAAAATAATCCTAAATGGATTAAAGAAGAGGCTTGACGACAAGAAAGGCTGCTGGGCAGAAGAGCTCGGAAGTGTCCTCTGGTCGTACAGAACTTCAGAGCAATCGTCGACAGGGTTAACCCCCTTTCGACTTACTTATGGCACAAAGGCAATAGTCCATTTGGAACTAGCTAAAGAAACCAGTCGGGTCTCAACCTATAACTCGGAGGAGAATAAAAAGAGTAGAGAAGTTGATGTAAACCTAATCTCCGAGGTCCTAGAAGAGGCAAGAATGAGACAGCAGGCGGCAAAGGAACCCTTAGCAGCCCGATACAACAACAAAGTGAAGAGCCGAAAGCTCGAAACAGGAGACTTGGTACTAAGAAGGGCTGACATCGGAGGGAAGAATGCCGCCCAAAGGAAGCCAGGGGCAAATTGGGAAGGCCCCTATCAAGTAGTCGAAGTGCTCGGAAAAGGAGCATACAAGCTCCATACGGTTGAAGGAGCACAAGTGCCAAAGACTTGGCGCATATCAAAATTGAAAAGGTACCACATGTAAATAGAACGTAGCAGCCTGTACTCTTTTTCCTCCCATCTTTATTTTTTCCCCAAGAGGGTTTTTTGGATGACGAGGTTTTAATGAGGCATGTAAGCGTTCCGACCACCTTGGCCGTTATTAATAAAGAAATATTTTACCCTTACAATTATTTATCTTGTCATTTATTCTCTAAGCATTATTCATTATGCATCTTTTAGTCTCAAAAGAGAACAAAGAGCCCGGGAGCCAGAATTAAGGCTTTAAAATTAAACCCAAATGGCAACCTATAAAGTAGTCGGAACAAACACCACGACACCACACCGGACTGATCACCCGGATGATGAGTTGCAAATAACACAAGTTATATAAACCGATAATCTAAAAACACTTAAAGACATCGCGGCAAACAAACTTAACAACAGCACAATTAGCAAAGTGCACCAAACGCAAGCGAGCATCACTAAGTGCCAAGGCACCAAAAGCATAAGATGACCGCTAAGTGCAGATTCAGCTAAAGTCAAAAAGAAACGAAGCAAATAATGCAAAACATTTTTTAAAGCCACAAACTTCAAAAGTGGCCAAAAACAAAAACCAATATTCACGAAAGAGTAAACGACCGAAGGACGCAATGTCAAGAAAAGCCACAGTAGGCATAACCAATTCAGTTAAAAGAAAAATATCCAAGAATTTACAAAAAACTTAAGTGGGGCATTCCCCACTAATTCCTGCCACATCTCCAGCCGCCGGCTGCGAAGCCTGAGTGGTAGCTTCTGGATGCTGCTCTGGCGTGACCACCTTCGCCTGAGGAAGCTCCTCCACGTCCGACTCTTGCGGAACATAGATCCTCCTACTTTCGGATCCCATCGGGACTTCAGGGTTATAGCAGAAAAATCTACGTCGGGACAGAATGAGAGACCTGGTCTAAGCATATATCCAAAGTCTCTTGGCACATCTTCGTAACCTCAATACCAAGCTTCTGCCACTCAGCGCGCCAATACTCAGACGCCTCAGTGGCCTTGCTCAGATCCGCCTGACAAGTCTTCAGCAAAGCAGCAAAAGACTCCGCCTGCTTTTCCACCGCCTCCGACCGCTTGTTCTCCCCCTCCAAAGACAACTGAGAGGACTCCAGTTGGGTCTTCAATACCCCATTATCCTCTTCCAATTGGGCAATCCGCTCCAAAGCGGATTTGTACTCAGTAGTCCTCTCGGAGAGTTGGTCGTCGAGGTCATCTACCTTCTCCGAAGAGGCAGAAAAGCCAAGGCCGAGTCTCTCTCCCCCTTCACAATTTCAATCTGATCAAGGGCGGCCGAGAGCTCCTTCTCAGCTCTTACTTTGGCAGCTAGAGAAGTCTCCACACCCATCTACTCCAACAAAACAGAATAAGAAGGCGGGCAGAACAGACATAACATACATATCAAAGCATTAAAAGTAATCAAACTACCTGGAGACAAACAAGAGATTTGGCAGAAAATGGGTACGACCCGCCAAGGAGCTGCTCAGGGGGCATTTTGATAAGAGCCTCCCTCACGGGAGCAGAAGTCAAACCCGCGTCCAAGGCCTTCCGATAGTCAAAACTCTCCGGAAAAGCCACCTTGACGGGATCAACATCATGCTTCCAGGCGGAATTATCTCCCAGCACCCTGTCAAACACGTCATCCTCCTTGGCCCTCTTCTTCCGCCTCCTTCGCTGTAAGTCCGCAGAAGTATCCTCTTTCAGCCCCTCCTCACCCTGAAGGTCAACAACCTTGGCACGCTCGCGCTTTGAAGACTGTTTCTTGGCTTGATACGTTTCAGGAGCGGTCGGAACAGGTGGCACCTGGGATGAGGACTCCGTAGGAGTAGGACCAGCAGTAGAAGCCGAAGCAGCTGCAACAACGGCAGTGGCGGCAGGACGGCCGGTCGGAAGGACAGCACGGGGACCCATCCTAGATGGATCCGCCATCATAGCCAACAGATTGTCAAGTTTTGTCTTCTTCATCTTGCCGTCTAGCAAGTCGTCTGCAAGAGCAAGGCAAGTAAAGAATTAGCAACAATTAAAGTAGCAACAAAAAAAAACAACAACAGTTTTTACCAAGAAACTTTCCAACTTCGGCGTCGGAACTGTCCAAAATCCATCGACAGGTAAACTTGTTCCTCTTCGGTAAACCCCCCGGAAGAGAAACAAGAAACTTAAAGGCAACCATCTCCAATGGCTCCAGGTTATACACGGTGGAATCCTTTACTTCAGGTTCCAATAAACTCAAGGGAACGGTTTGTCCTCGTGATCTAGCCAGAAAGCACGCCTGCCCGGAGCAGGCAGAACCTTAAAGTAATGCCATTTGAATTCTTGGATCGAATCCTCATAAGAATCAAATAGCTTACGGCCTTGACGAGCTCGGAAAGAAACGTATCCGAAACCGGTTGGAGGAATGAGGACGTCGTAAATATAGAAGAAAAGTATGATGGTGGGATGAAAGCCGTAGTGCAGGCACACTTTCTCAAAGGTGAGAATGAAACCCCGCCATTCAGATGGAGTTGACTAACGGTAACGCGACAACGAGTCATCGCGTCCTTCTGAAAGTCTAAGAAGGGGAGCCGCACCCTCAGACGATTAAACAACTCCTGGTACACCCACAAAAAGTGAGGGGCCCCCTCACCCGCTCAGAAGGGAACGCGATCAGACGGCCCAGCAGCCTCCAGTACGTAATCCCCCTCCTCCCCTGAGTCCTCCATCAACGGAAAGTTGCGACGGAACTCAGGCAGCGAGTCACTCTCAACCACCGATGGTTGAGTAAGCACAGCCTCCTCAACCCAACGATAGAGGCAGGTCTCAGCCGCATTCAGAGGGCGAGGAACCTTCAAATCCTGGCAAGACTTCTTCTTCCCCATTTCTGACTTTTAATAAATAAATGAAGCCTGCAATAAAATGCAGGGAGCGAGGTTTAAGGAAAATGGAGAAAACGCGAAATTGAGAAGAAGAAGAGATGCAGGACAGAGGATAGAAAGGCGTTCTTGAAGAACGACGAAGCGAACAAAAACCCAATAGACACACACAGATGCAAGCAGAAAAATGAAAATGCAAATGATAAACAGTATCTGTGAAAAGAGCCGCTGGAACTTGGAGAAAGATGGCTTCTTTGGGAGAAAAAACCAAGGGCGTTTAGGAAGAAAGAGAAGAAAGATCAAAGAGAAATGAAAAGTTTTGAAATCCCAAACCTTACTCAACAAGCTTCGGGAATCCAAAGGGGCAAGTACTAATGATGGGACGGTTACTGAAATTTCGAAAACCGCTCCCACTACTCTCTCTTTCGAAAAACGTGAAGAAACCATCGCTCTTTTCCAGCCACGTCAACAAAGTAAAACAAAACGACATACCAGAAACTGGCTGACTCGTAAGCAGTTGGAAAAGTAACTATGCTGACATCATACAGAAAGTAGTCGGAAATTCACCAAACTACTTGAAAATCGAATGAACTCATTCATTTCCCGAGTGGGGGCAATGTTACGGACCGGCCCAATAAAGGCCCAATCCATTAGTCAATAGCCAATTTACTTGGCCCACGAGATCAAAGATCATATTAAAAAGGAAAGATTCGATAGGATCATGAGGAGATTCTATCCGAATCTTAACCACCCGCAACTATATAAACTAGGGGAAACACTCCCCCAAGGTCGCATTCTTTAAACCCTAACCTCCTATATTAGCCCTAGAATCTCATAATCCTAATTCTGGGATTCTAGTACTATTCACTCATCAAATCAACCACCTTCTTCGGATTCAGCCCTCGGGCTCTTCCGAGTGCTTCCTCGGAATGAACATTCTCTTTCTCTCATTTTCACTGTTTATTCTCTCTCACTTCTAAGGTCCATTGGATCATTGTTTGGTACTCTTGTGCTTAACAGTTTTTAAATTAGTTTTCATTTTATATTATTATTACGAAAATGTTTGGAAGATAAAAAATCAGGTAAAACAACCCAATCTTTTTATTTGTAATTCATTGATTATTATACTGCTGAAATAAATGATTAATTTTATATATTATGAATATATAGTTATGAATGTTAAATATATATAAAATTATATAGATATAGAATTATTAAATATGATAATTTTATATTATTAGACACATATATGATAAGAAAAAATTAGATCTAAATCTATAATAAAAAACTTTTTTTCTATGTCAAACTAAAATATGAGAGAAAGCCCACTATTCAATTACAAAAAAAATTTATTTTGTAGAAAAAAGGACGAATTTAAATCTCTTTAATTTTCAAATCTATACATAACGTGTTGTAATATTATGAGATATCATTCTTCTGAATAAAGATTTGATATCTCTTTCTTGATATGAATAAATATTACCTAAATGTTGGATACTAAAATAGTACTTTACCTATTAATAGAATGGATAATGCTATGATAAAAAGTGAAATATTGGTGAAAAATGAAGATTGCTTCTTTTAGCAAAGAAAAGAATCTAAAAGTAAAACTTATCATGTGCAATGCACATGTTTATCCGAATATGGTAAAAATTTTCACTATTCACCTATTTCCCCTCTTCACCAAAAAAATTCCCTAATAGAATAAAGTCTCTATATGTGTATGTGTGTGCATATTTCTTTACAAGCTTAGGACATTTCGACGTGGATATTGAGATATAAAATTATATTTGGCAGATAAGACATGAACAAAAACATTATGTCATGGGATATTAAGTTAGTATATTTTGTGTGATTCTAATTGAAAGAAAAGACGACAAAAACACTAAGCGAAAACACTACAAGAAAACTAGTAGATAACGAAAGTTTATTAGCGATGATTTTCTCGAATTACCGTTAAAAATTATTAATGATATTTTATGCGGTGTTTAAAAGGTGAACTGCATTTCTTGAGAACTTTAGTGGCAGTTTGGCAGAAATCGCCACAATTTAAATGTATCTAGCGGCGGTTTCAACATAAATCGCAGTTAAATACATTAAAATTGTCGGTTATGTTGAAACCACCCCTAAACCTACTTTGTGATTTTTTTGTATTTTTTAATAATAAAAATTTAAATGATAAAAGTAATATTTTACATCACTCATATTTAATTAATTAAAAATTAATTACTTCAATTTTTATAGTTAACAAAATATTTTTTTTTGTAAATAATAGATAAAATATAAGTCATAATATAATTAGAAATCTTAACGAAAATATCAATAATTAAATATACACCAATCAAAATAATGCACAAATTTCTTATTATAGAGACTATATATATATAATTAGTAGCAATATTGTATTGAATGTTAAGTTAGATTGGTGAAAAACATGCTTAAAGAATTTGGACCCCTTTGTTTATGGTTTGAATCCTACCAAGGTAACTTTTGTGATGCAGCAATACCGTTGGTGCACCGTGAAAAAACGCGATTCACGAATTTGGACCACTGATATATAACTCGTTTAATGAAAACTAGCCAATTTTCAACTGGGTGTTTAGTGACAGTTAACAAAAATGCCTCGAAATAATTTGCCCCCATATTTAAGATTTCGTGGCGGTTATACCAACAGTTGTGTAAAACCACCACGAAACCGTTTAACAACGTTGTTATAGATGACAATTAGATAACCCCCACAAATTAACATCAAATTTGAATATGAGTTGAATTGTAAATTTTTAATTGATATAAAGACTCAATTATAAACTTTTAAATTATAAGGACCTTGTTGTGATTCTATTCAAACTATAAAAACCTAATCAATAAATTAACCTGCTAATAATGACTCAAATTAATTATAATCGATGATTATCTAGTGTTTCTCGTTCATTTTTTGTATCTTCTATTTTTAGTATTTTATTTTCGAGTAAAATCTCAAATAAGCCTCTGACAATTACGTCGAAAGACAACGAGGCCCCTGATTAAAAAAAAGTACAAACTGACCCTTGATAATTATCGCTGTTAGACACATTACCCCCTCCTTCAATTATTTTTCTCCGAATATGTCTACATGGCAAGTTAAAGTGATGATTTGTTCATTAAATAACCTTCATAGCTCATGGTGGTAGGTAATAGTCGAAGAATTGAAGAAAATTCTCTACAGAAAAAATGGGTCCTATAAAATAGTGTTTATTGTGTTGAGATTGAGCAAGTTAAGATCGAGTTTTATAAAAACTGATGGGGCTAGGCTGGTTCTTAACATAGTGTATCCGTCCAAGCTGATGTTTAACGAATAGATCACCACTTAATGTGCTACATATTCAGTTCTATTAACCTTAGATAGAAAACATAGATAAAAGGATAAATTTGTCCATAATGATAAATATCAGGGACCGAATTGAAATATTTTTTTTATTAGGAACCTCGTTATTTATCTAGCAATTTGGGGGCGGAAACGGGTATTCAGTCTTTATTGTCCGTGTTCTATTTTATTCCGATTTCAAAACCTCCTATGGCTACGCTGATGTGATGATGAGTCTGACAAGGGAAGAGTCCCTATGATGAAGCTATTTGAATTTTGATACACCATTAGACAGAGCATGTCGTGTCACGTAGGATTCAATCTTCATGTTGGAATGTATATCCAAGAATTCGATCCTACTTTTATGGCCCTAGATTTTTCACAGAACATAATAATGCACGTAGCAGGAAGTCCTTCAAACATGTACCAAACATCATCACCATTACCATGTTATGAAATCATAGACATAATAAATAAATAATTCATCATTCATTGTTGACGGTAAATTGGTTAAAACTTAAAAAGTTGTGTGCTTTATTTTATGTCTGCCATATTGGCTTTTATTCATTATTCTGTTTATACAAAAGAAAATCAAGTAAGCAGTTATTACCAGTTTTGTCAAAGAATGTTTGCTTAATTAATTGCTGATGTTTCGCTTCTTTTTAATTACTTGCTTTTCCTACTGAAATAGCAGTTGACTCTATTCTACCTGTCTATATGGTAAATGGTACAAGACGAAATCCACTAATTAAAAGTTGGTCATCATGAAAGAAAGTGAAAATTAACTGAAAAGATAGCAAGGGAAAACTAGCTAGATTTGAAACTTGGATTTGTATTCAATAACATATAGAAAAGTTTTAAGATATATGGGTATATCGATATACCTGTAATTTGTAATCGATAATTTTAATTAAAAAAAATTAAAATATAAATATAAATCAAAATCAACGGTTACAAATTACAGCTGAAAATTTTCCTAACATATATAGACAAATACGTACGGTAGGAAATATTTCAAGTGTTTTATGACAAGATAAAAATAGACAACAAATTTAATAATTAATTTTAATCAAATATATATTTTATTATAATTTTATAATTAAAATTATCAGCTAAAATAATTGGATTATCATATATCATATAACACCTGATGAAATACATTTTATTATTACTATAATATGAAATATCATCTAAGCTTTTAAGAGAAATCACCGTATAAATTATTTTATATGGTGTCTAAAATTTTGGTGTTTAATTTGGCAAGAAAATTAAAAGTTAATATTTAACATATATATCAATTACAACTTTTTGTTTAGAATTTACATGTTTATCTTACTTGTATTGTTGAATCAGAAATGATATTACTATTTTTTAATATATTCCTATATATTTTTTTAGAGTTGATTCACAAATAGTATAAATAATTTTACATGTCAAATATAAATAAAATTTGCGTTTGCATAATTTTTTAAATAATAAATTTAAAAATTAATTAATTTTAATGATGTGATAATATACGATTAGTGGTTTAAATAACTTCTTTAAAATTTTGCAAAGTAATTTTTATGGGGAAAAAAGGGAGCGAAATGTACACAAATGGTCTGACTAAAAATATTAGGATGATAATATAATTAGGATAATTGTATCGATATTCTTGTTTTTTTTTCTTTTTCGACTGATTGATATTCTTGTTAACAATAAGAGACTAAATATTTATTACTTAATTGTTTTTTTAATTTGTTCATCAGTTCTAAAATAGGTGATACTACTTTGTATCTTATTTCACATAGCTAATAG
This sequence comes from Stylosanthes scabra, assembly GCA_036250425.1. Classification (NCBI taxonomy): domain Eukaryota; kingdom Viridiplantae; phylum Streptophyta; class Magnoliopsida; order Fabales; family Fabaceae; genus Stylosanthes; species Stylosanthes scabra. The sequence continues at coordinate 142,721 of JASCZI010151072.1, read as the reverse complement.
ACAACTACAATAATAACATCTGAAATATTAAGTTTATTCTTGAGTAAGTATAATGAATGCTAAGAGATGGAATAAAAAACTATGGATGATTGAATTCAAAGTTATTAGATGCAAGAGTAGAGTCATCTCATTCTCAATATAGTAAAGACTAAAGAGGGAAGGTTTCACTTTCATGCAAATATTTGAGAGAATCCACTAGCTAGTTCCTTTTGTAAGAGGGAAATAGTAAAGCTGGTAATTTTGCAGCAGAATAGAAAACCGTCCCTGCGTCTGCCTCCCTTTACACATTGATTTCCACATGTGGACGTACTTACAACTCTGCATTTCTATCTTAAATAAAGATTCTCATAAAGCAAATTTCTGCAAAAATTATCATCCTGTCCCATTTGGTAACAAACCAAAAATACTTACTAATAATATTTATGTTGTATGAGGAAATTTTTGGTGGACCAATTAAGAATGGAAATACAAAGCAGTGAATAAAAATTTTAATTTATTTTTTTAATTGTCTTCTAATAATTAAAATATTAAAAAATTAAGAAAAGGTACTTACAACTAAATTTTAGTTAGTCAATATTAAATAATTGTAGAATGAGTAATAATAGATGTACCATTGTACACATCTTAACACATAGGGGCAAAGCTTTGAAAATTTGAAGGAGCCA